>MU628227.1:15011-217378 GCA_025688815.1 Aspergillus carlsbadensis | reverse complement strand
CTCCTCGTCGATCTCTAGATAATATCCATTCAACTAAAGCCTCTTCCTGAGTTTCAGAGAGTCGGAATGTGTGGTTGCGATGTTCTGCCTTAAATTCATGTCCCTTGATGCGATCGCGAAGTGTTGAGTAAGGTACTTCAAAAATCTCTGTAGCTCGACGAATACTTCGAATTTCGCGTTTATTTAAAGCTTGTATTGCAAGTTGGATCCTCCCCTCTTGCTCAGCTAAATTTGGACGAGGTCGACGCGGTTTTCGTGGCATGGTTGGTGGTTGAATAACTACGCGTTGAACTCGCAATGATTTTTTGGTGGGTGATCGGATCGACCGGGGTGAGCGGATCGACCGGGAATTACGTTAAGCTGTGTTCCATTTGTCAGCGTGTGAAGGAATGGAATGGACGAATGAGATGCGGTGGTTAGGCTAGCCAGCACGTCGGGCGGGACATTTTGTACAGCTTCAATTTGCCCTAATCCAGTCCCGCTTTGTACTTGAAAGTAGAGTCGGAGTTGCAAATATGTATTCTACTACACTTCAAATTGTACTTGCTAGTTCCTCTATAATATTAGATATGATATATAAAGATGAGCACTTCACTAACCATCCCATCCCATCCCATCCCATCCCACTCACATCCTCCATTCCTCACTCAACAACCCATCAACACATTACACGACTACAGCTACTAGTATCAGTATACAAAGCAACCAACCAACCAACCAACATGTCCGCCCCTTTCCCATCTCCAACAAAGACCTGGCACGACAACACCTATGTCTCTCTATCCCCGGACCTCCCGCATCTCTCCCAAAACGCCAAAACAATTCTCATTACCGGTGGCGGCAGCGGTATCGGCGCCGAAACTGCCCGTACCTTTGCAGCCGCCGGCGCAGCCTATATCGCCCTTCTCGGCCGCCGCGAACGCCCTCTCGTCGAAACAAAGGCGTCTATCGAGACCGAGTTCCCTGGAACGAAGGTCTTCACAGCGCCGACGGACGTTACAGTCGAGACGGAGGTGAACGAGGCGTTTCGTGCATTCGTCGAGTTCACGGGCGGGAGGGGGGTTGATGTTCTTATTGCCTGTGCGGCGGTCATTGGGCCGCAGGGAGACATTGAGGGTGTTCAGAGTGAGCCGTTTCTCGAGTCGATTCAGAAGAATGTGAAGGGTGCGATGTATACCGGGCAGGCGTTTCTCAAGTACAAGGCCGAAGGCGAGGAAACAGTGGTCGTCGATATTAATTCGAGCGCGGCTCATTTGAACTTCGCGCCCGGTTTTGCGGGCTACACTATCTCGAAATGGGCGGTTTTTCGGTTCTGGGATTGTCTTGGTTTCGAGAGTGGGTTTTCTCGGAAGGGGAAGGTTCGGGTGTACCATGTCCAGCCTGGCGTTGTCGATACGGATATGAACCGTGAGGCCGGCGGGGTGAAAGCAATGGGGTTTGAAGATCACGGTTAGTTCTCTTCTTGGTTTTTTAGATACCTCGAGTATTGGACCGGAGGGCTAATTCAATGCGTGCAGTTTCTCTTCCGGCCGGATTCAGCCTGTGGCTCACGAGTCCGGAGGCGAAGTTCCTGGACCGCAAGTTCCTATGGGCGAATTGGGATGTTGATGAGCTTGTGGCGCAGAAGGAGGAAATTGATAAGGGAGGCTTGTTGGATCTGCAGCTTGTTGGGTGGCCGTTTGGGGCAGGGGACTGGGTTTCGGGATGGAAGTCTTAAAGGCTTCAGCCGATACCTCCAGGTTTGACAAGTCAGACTTCGCTTTAGAAGAATTGGCAGGGATCTCGTAGGTGTTTTTGAGCCGAATAGCCTAGTAGTGATTAGAACTGTAGTGAGAAGAGTACGGGGGGTCCTCAACAATCCATAATTAAAAAGATCGATCAACAAGCTCTTAGTGCTCATGCTTATCCAGTATATACGTAGCGCAACCAGCCGCCAAAGATCACTCGCACCGTATTCATCCTCATTCTCCATGTCGACTCTGGTAATGGTGGATGTAATGAGTTGGCTAACGTTGGCTGAGGATTTGAAGTCTGCGGGCCTTACCGAAGAAAAAGCAGGTTGTCAGACCACATCTGCTTGCGGTAGAGTCCATTCATCCGGGCAGATAATTTAAACGTAGTTCCCAGGAGCTGGTTTTTGGACGAGTCGATGGCGAGGCCTAGTTCGTTCTTTCGGTAGAGCTTCCTATGTTCTTCGGGTTCCTTTCTGGTCGCAGGGCCAACTACTGGAGCCATCTAACCATGCGCTCGAAGCCTCGAGCCATTTCGCATAGTCCTGGACGGAGGGCTTGCCGTGTTTAGGAGCCACCATGAGAACCGTAGATGGCGTTGGAATGGTGAGTGTTTCTCGGGCAGGATGTGTGATTAATGGCAACAGCATTTCAGTCAAGAGAAAGGTATCATGAGACCTAGTTAGAATTAGATGTGCGGTATAAGGTCAAAGTAGGTGGGTCAATTTCACGTTGGCAGATGGAAAGATGGAGGTGGCAGGAGGTGGGATGGGGGATGGGGGGAGAGAATTTATATATGCAGAGGTCACTGGGCAGAGGACTTGCTACCCCAAAGTTTTCTTCACATATTCACTATTCACTATTTACCATCCCCTACTATAAAATTAGAATTTAGTGGTTACATGACCATAAAGAGCTTTGCTTGTCCATTAGCATTATTTATAGAGGGCTTTAATCGCATTAGTGAATCATATCAGTGTTAGGAAGTCATTCAGTCTGCTAGAGTTAAAAGGCAGATGATGAGGTTTTGCAACAGTATAGGCCTGGGTTAGGGCTGGTGACATTGGGACTTTGGCCTGTTTCTACCTAGGTAGGGGTGCCCGCTTTACATTGGGGGTTTGTTTCCACTCTACTTGTGTCATGGGATCTGGTGTGAGCGCGAGGCTGGTCTCTGGTCTCTGGCTCCTATCTTACTCGTTAAGGCATTCCCAATATCAAAATTAAACATGTCAAAGCTAGTACATACGACCACAGGGTGTGGAGAACAGGGCTTCCCGTCCGCTCAGCCGTACTTAAGCCACACGCCGGTAGGTTAGTAGTATGGTGGGTGACCACATGCGAATCCCTACTGTTGTATGTTTTTTGCGGCCTGTTTTTCCTGATCGTTTGCTGTTTGTAAGTAATATGCGTCTTGTCGGCGAGGCATGTGTGATGGATGTGTCGAGAACATAAACCACAAGCATGTTGGAGACTAGCCCTTTGATGAGTAGACTCGTGGCAGATATTATGAATAATATACAGGTGTCTGAAATGGTAAAAATCAAATCATAAATGGGTATCATAAATTAAACACATATATATGTTGTCAACATATTGAATAACTTGTTAAGAGTTGCTACTCTCACTCCTCATCACTCCTCACCACTGCTGCCCTCTGAGCCGTCCTTAATTCCCACTGCCCTCTTGTCCTGGTCGGAACGTCTTCAATAACTGGCCTTTGATGAGACAAACCAGCTTGGTTCATACTTCTGTACCTTGAAATCAGGACCAGATTCTGCATCACTGTCACTCTGCTGGCCGCCCTCTTCGTCCTCTGACATTGTAGGACTGAATCCTTGCTTCATTATCTTCGCCGGCTTTTCATTTCCCATTCCGTCATCATGGATAGGACTCTCGGCCTTTCTTTTGATGGTATACTGTGCATCTTTGGCGGTCCGTTTTGAAGATGAAGCATCACTTTCATTCTCAATGTTAATGCCATTCTCATCGGTACTGTCACTGCCTTCTTTCGAGGATGAATCATCGGACTCATCTGCTGTGGTCTCATCGCGGTTGCTTTCCCGAGTCTCAGAACCAGATCTCGAACCGGCCCCCGGCTTCTTGTTGGACAGTGTCTTATCTTTGGGCTTGGAACCACTCTTGCCTTTAGAACTAGGCTCTGACAGTGCTTTTGATTTCTTCGCTGTTGTTTGTTCCCCTTCAGACTCGGATTCGGACGTAGAACTAGAATCGCCCTCAGAGTCGTCTTTGGGCCCGGAATCTGCCTCGGAACCAGAACCAGATTGACTCTCGGACGAAGAAGCTTCGTTGCGCGGTGTATGCTTCTTCTTGATAGGTGATTTTCTCGGAGAGTGTGCGGATGTAGAGCCCTTTCCCTGGCTATCCGCAATATCATCTTGCTCATCCGAATCGTCGGCATCCGACTCAACGAAGCGAGAACTTCTGAATTGAGAAGGGCCTCTTGACGGTCGCCGTGAGGTTGCAGGTGTTGCGCTTCGAGAGTTTGGCTGCGAGTTGCTGAGTTTAGACTTGATTCTGCGCCACTTGTCTGCGCATTGTTGTCTTGATCGGACGTGCCCCATCTTCTTGCTCACTTCGCCCCAGGAGATGAGTGACTCATCCATCTCGTAGATATTATCCCCAACGTCGTAGCCCTGCCCCTTCGATCTAGTCCAAGCGACCGTCAACGCGCTCCGCAGAGCATCGAGTTCGTCTTCCGACCATACTCCGATTTTCATTTTATCCCGGTGTTCGAGGCGATTTTTCCACCTCTGAACAACATCGTCGGAGCTTCTCCCAAGCATATCAGCTAATAAGGCATACTTGGGTCCGTGCTGCCTGATGAGCGCCACTAGCTCGGCCTCCTGCTCTTCTGTCCACACATGCGACTTCTGGTCCGACCCTTGGAAGTGGCGTTTCATAAACCGCAAGACAGACCTGTGATCTCGATCCGGGAGAACCTCAAAAGCACTTTTCCAGAAAGGCCTTTTTCCAATCCACCTCTCACCAGGAAATGTTCCTTGCATGCCATGTTGCACCATTTGATCAAATGTCGCCAGCGAACAGTTATTCGTATTGCAAAACTCGACTTTGAACTTCTCCAGAGCTTCGACTTCTTCGGGTTGGAACGCTCCCGTCGTGCCATTACGGTTAGATTTATTCGGCGTCCCCCTTGCCAGCGAGCTTGTCGGAATTGATGGGGATCCCCTGTGACTTGCAACCTTCTGCAGTGCTTTCTTTGGCGTGCGTGGCTCCGAATTTGGACCTTGGCTTTCCCGTCTTCCGGAAGGCTTGTTTTGCAACTTAGAGGGCTTCGGTTTGGTGCTTCTATTGGGCTCTGAGGGGAGTTTGTTCTCAAGCGAGTCGACAAGCCTTTTGCGCATGGTCGGAGGAGAATGGTTGATTGAAGGTCGCGCCATGTTGGACTCGACGTCTGTATGTTCCCCGTTGAGCTTGGAATTTCTTTCCTGAATAGTCTGCGACTTTTCGCTCGGTTGGTTTGTAGCCTCCGGAGATTTCGGCTGTGAGTTGACGTTTGAGGATTTCCGTTTCCGCTTGCGGGCTGCCTCGTGGTTCTTTCGCGATTCACCGTTCGGTTGAGTTATTATCTCGGATGCTGGTGAAGATGAAAAGTTAGCAGTGGGCTTGTGGGACCAGGGTGCCGCAGTTCGCGGGACTGGAACTGCCAAGCTGAGGACTACTTACGAGCTTCTCCGTTCTGAACAAAATGAGCTCCATCAGTAGGTTGCGAAGACGCTTGACCCATCTCCGGAAGGTAAAAAGATAGGAATTAACTCTTACTGTTTGAATGGTCGGTGGTTGTGAATGCGCTGGTGCTGGGGAAGCACAGGGATAAAATTTCGGGGACGAGCAACGCGGAGCTTCCCGCGCCTGCTCCCACTCCTCGTACACAGGTATGTTGAAGGTTGCGCAACTTAAAATGGCGTAACTGACAAACTGTGCCTACCAAGGTTAAAAGGACAATCGAACGGAGAATTGTTGTGCATTATTTATCATAACTCCATTTTCATTTCCCGTAATACTCTCGTCACCAATTTCCTCTGATCCGTCGAATTGAGGTTGTGCTCATCGATCGTGGTGAGGCATCGCCCAATTGCTACAGTTGCTCGCACCGCATGGTCCTCGCTATTCGAGCAATCCACCCAGACTTTCCCATTCCTTCCCACCGCAATCTCAAATCCTCCGGCCTTCTCCAATTTCTTGCCCAGCTCGTCTAACACTACTAGGCCCGCAACTTCCTGCTGCTCGGCCGACGCTGAGCTCGCTCGTATCAACCTAGCAGCCATTCCTGTAGAGATATCGAACACCATCCCACCATTCAATGGCCCGAGACCACCTGGTTCGCTCTTTCCGGTCGCGGGATTCACGCAACTGAGCTCGACTTCGGCCCCAGCGCCTAAGCCTGTGGATAATACTCGGGCGTATACCAGATCACCGCCCCGGAGCATCGGCCTTGTCTTCTTCGTCGCGCCTTCAAATGATAGCTGTCCAAGTACCGCATGTGGCGACTGAGGCGTTATCATGCAATAAAAATAGTCCACGCTGGAGTGGTGGACTTGAGCAATCACGAGATCGTTAGGGGTGGGAATGTAGCGGCGGTCCGAGGAGGATAGCATAGAGACAGCATTTCTTTTGTTGTCTGTAGAGAGGATACCGGCTTGTGTCGCAGTCAAAACATGTTTTGAGGTAGATGCTGGCGTGGGGTGCGCTTGTGAGAGAAGTCGGAGGCCGGGGCCTAATCGTAGCGGCGCCGAGCCATTGGAGGGAAGATAGTCTGTTGGCACCTCATCGCCGGGGAGAAGTATTAATGGCGACGACATTGTGATTAATCAGCTTGATTATAATCGTTGGCAATGGGCTGCTGATTTGAGGATGAAAGAGCAGATCAAGACAGGAAAAAGTGAGCTTATCGGGCTATCGGTGCACGTGACTTGAGGTCCAAACTTTGTCACGCTCAAGTTCTGTCAAGACGACGCGAAGACTTGAAAGTTGAAAAGTAGTAATAGCTGGATATATTGAAGGACACCCAAAACTGTTCTGGCCTAACATTGTGAGATTCTGCATCAGCCAGACTTAGTGATGCACGTGTCTATGTGTTTGGTTGCTGTGCCTGGCACCGCCACAGCCACTATCGATAAGCCGCACGAGCCACAGTCTCGCCTTCTGCAAAATCAAAAACTTTTTTTCCGCCCAAGTGGACTGAATATTGGTTCGCTATTTCGTTGTCTACTGTCCTAGTCTTCCCCCCCATTCCTCCTCCATCTTCCTCTCTATACTCGCTTTAAACTCTTTTACCCCTTTCAATATGAGCGACGAAACCTCCGGCGCTGGCGAGCGATTCGCCATCGGTATCTCTTTTGGCAATTCCTCCAGCTCCATTGCCCGCATCAACCCTGTATGCACTGCACCCTGTTATCGGCGCCTCTGGGGGACCAGAAAATTGAAGTTTTTGGCTAACATGATGCACAGGAAGGCAAGCCTGAAGTCATTGCCAACGAAGAAGGAGGTTCGTCCAGCATTGCTCAACCTTTCACTCTACCCCGCCTGCTGCGCACCGCCTCGATATGAAAACTCACAATTCTTCCAGACCGTCAAATCCCTACTGTCCTCTCGTATACCGGCGGAGAACAATACCATGGCTCCCAGGCCAAGGCCCAACTCATTCGCAACTCCAAGAACACCGTTGCATACTTCAGAGATTATGTTGGAAAGAAGTACGCTCAGCCGAAAAGCTATCATAGAAGTAATACCTTGCTGACTGAACTTATAGCTTCAAGTCAATAGATCCCACTCCCTGCCACAACTCCGCACACCCCATCCAGTCCGACTCAACTGTTGCTTTCTCCATCTGTGACACCGAGAGCGAGACCCCCAACACTGTTACTGTCTCCGAGATCACCACCCGCCACCTTCGCCGCCTGAAGCAGTCTGCCACCGATTACCTTGGCAAGGAGGTCAACGCCGCTGTCATCACCGTCCCTACCGATTTCACCGACGCCCAGCGCGAGGCCCTCACTGGTGCCGCCAAGGAGGCCGGCCTTGAAGTTCTCCAGCTCATCCACGAACCTGTTGCTGCTGCTCTCGCCTACGACGCTAGACCGGAGGCTACTGTTGCTGATAAGCTCATTGTCGTCGCCGATCTTGGTGGCACTCGCTCTGATGCCGCTGTCATCGCTTCCCGCGGTGGAATGTACAGCATCCTCGCAACTGCCCACGACTACGAGCTGGGAGGTTCTACCCTCGACAAGATTGTCATCGACCACTTTGCCAAGGAATTTATCAAGAAGCACAAGACCGACCCCCGCGAGAACGAGCGTGGTCTCGCCAAGTTGAAGTTGGAGGGTGAAGCCACCCGGAAGGCTTTGAGTTTGGGTACCAACGCTACTCTGAGCATTGAGTCTCTCGCAGACGGAATCGACTACGGTTCCACCATTAACCGCACTCGCTTCGAGTTGCTGTCCAACAAGGTCTTCGCTCAGTTCACTAGCTTGATTGAGCAAGTTGTCAAGAAGGCCGATCTGGACGTTCTGGATATTGATGAGGTTATCTTCTCCGGTGGTACTTCGCACACTCCCAAGATTGCCCTGCTCGCCCGCAACATCTTCCCCGAGACCACTAAGATCTGGGCTCCCTCCACCGAGACCACTACCATTAACCCCTCCGAGCTCTCCGCTAGAGGTGCTGCCATCCAGGCCTCTTTGATCCAAGAATTCGAGACCGAAGACATTGAGCAATCGATTCACCCCATGGTCACTGCCACTCCCCACCTCAGCAAGGCCATCGGTGTTGAGTTCACCTCTGGCGATGCTGTCGAATTCAAGCCCCTCCTTAGCACCGAGACCGCTCTCCCCGCTCGCCGCGTGGCTCAGTACAATGTCCCCAAGGACGGCGGTGACGTTCTCATCCGCGTCTGCGAGGGTGCCCGCGACATCAGGGTCACCAAACCCGAGCCCAAGCCCAAGGAGGAGAAGCCCGCCGAGGATGAGGAAGACTCTGACTTCGACTCTGAGGATGAGGAGGAAGAGACCCGCGAGATTGTCTGGAAGACCGAAAGCCCGATCGCTGAGCTTGCCGTCAAGGGCGTCAAGGCCAACGGCAAAGTCGAGCTCATGGTTCACATCAACGCCGACCTCGGCCTGCAGATCACCGCCCGTGAAGTCGGCGGCCAAAGCGCTGTCCGTGGTGCCGTTGAGTCGCCATGAGTGATGAATGTCATTTCTCCATAAATCTTAATGATCCTTCTCGATTTTTGCTTGTTCCTGGAACCTCCCTCTTTGACGATGAATGTATCAATGAAAGACTCTGCAAAAGTATATAGAGTATCTTGCGCAATATAGAACACTCGATAGATGGGGTCATTGTCTACTACTTACACAGTAAGATATCTGTGTAGTATTCCACTAGTACTGCGTATACTAGTACACTACGTAGAACCTAGTTGGTGGTTAACGAGAGGTATAATTAACACATTATATTACATGTACTTGATAGCAAACATTAGAGAAACTAGTAAAGATAGTCGTAAACATGTCATCAAAGCAGGTAGGCAGTCAGATAGCACAACGTGAACATCCAACATGATTCATACATCAGCGGACTCTAGATAGTACTGCAAGCGAGGGAGCGGAAAGCACTAAAACAGCACCGTTGTAGCGAGTGGAGCCACAAGAGGGGATATATATGTTCGGGCAAGGGTTGCAAGGTGCCAGGTAGATCTAGACCGGAATTGTTGTGGTTTCCAATTCCGTCTGCGGCCGGCATTGCATTATTTTCACCTCACATCAGAGCAAGCTCTAGTGGGTTTCATACGTGACCGATATTAGATGCGAGTAAGGGAGCGGCATCGTGGTAGCTCAACGAACTGCTTAAGGAGCAACTTCCTTGTTGCGCTCCATGCTAGGCTGACGTGCAGAGGAGAAGAAGCCGCGGCGGCGCTGCTTGCGGCCGCTGTATCCGCGGTCCTTGCGACCGACTGAGCCTCCCATGCAGTACATTAGGCATGCGAGCATCCAACAGGCGACGGCAGTCCACATGAATGCGAAGGCCTTGACACCGAGGCGGGCGCGCTGGTTGTTTGCGTTGAAGTGATTGCGGCCCTGGACGTAGACGGCACTGATACGGGATTAGTCTTTGCTTACTTTATAGAAGTGGTTGGGTCCAGCTGTTAGACTTACGTGATGAGGCAGGTCGTGATAATCTGGAAGACCAGAGCGAGCCAGGCCATCAGGGCGGAGATGTAGCTTCCGATACGGGTGCACATTGCCAGCATTCCGGTGAAGAAAGAGATCACACCGAAGAATAGAGCGATGAGCATGAATGGCCATGAGAACCGGGAGGTCAGGAAGTAGTGGTTGGTGCTGTGGAGAGGGAAATTGTGAGCGGCCGGCCAACGCATATGTAGTATCCTAGAAGTACTTACCCGATGAAAGCCTCTGGGATATTCTCCTCGGTGTTGAAGGTGCGGTGGCTTGGGGGATCGAATGGGTAGTCGGGGTGCGAGCTTCCACATTGACTATCGCCATTTTCAACGGCGCACAAGTTCCACCACGTCCACCGTGATAGAGCTGGTGCGCCAGGGATGTTGCTCGTATCTACCTGGAGGAAGTAGATCTGGTTCAACGGATTGGTGTTTCTTACGCCACCCAGGAAGGTCAACCACATGAGCAGCAGGGCTCCCGCAGTGAAAAAGAGGCCTAAAAAGCCTAGAGCAGCTCCTATGAGATGAGCGCGTCAGTGACTGAAGGCTAAGTTAAGCCTAAAGGCCATTGAGGGAGAAGTACTTGAGATTGGCATTATGCGATTGCTCTGTCTATATCGGGTTAAAGATGACTGTGACGAAGCCGATGAAGAAGAGGGGAATGGGAAGGATTATGACTATCACGACCTCAAAAGGAAAGCTGATCTGGTATGCAGGGATCGGATGGCGGGAGAGTCCAGAGAAGGCTGGAAGGAATGGAATGCTGAAGGATGTGGCTCGAGGTTATCCTATTAAAGGATCCGAGGATTCCGAGCACAAACTTAGGGCCAGCAGGCCGACCGAGTCGTGGATGATATAATGGTGAAACTGCATCATGGCCCGCCGGCGTGGTCTCTGCGACTCTGTAGTAGAGTTGAAGCCAAAAAAGCATGAGTGATGATCTCAACGTCATCGCTGCTCTCTCCAGCTAGCCGTTCCTGGCCTAGCGCTAGTTAGCTACGCCCAATCAGGCACACATCATTCGACTGCAAGAGTCCATGACGTTGGCCAACTTGTTCAGTGACTGCGACGACTGACGTTGCACCACCCACGACCAATTTTCGAGCTCACCAGTTCATCAAGCTAATAGATCGACGTGGGGCTCGTCAACTCTGTTTGGTGTTCTGCCTGGTTTTCGCTGCACCGATCTTCGTCACGGTTACCAGGGAGTAGCCGAGGGGCTTGAGCATTTGGTCGCCATCCCCATACATTACTGTATGGACCCTCGTTTTTAGTAGGGTCGGAAGAAATAGGCTGGGCGAGATTGCGCGAAGCTTGCTGTGGTGGAGATAGAATGGCGACCTGGGTTTACCCACCACTTCCTCAAAAGCGTCTAGAACAAGAAGCTGATTCTGCGTTGGTAAGTTTGGTTGTCGTGTAGAGTCTGGCTCGCGTGCTCAACTCTGACTATAGGAAAGAGAGTTAGAATGGCTGCTGCGATCATTGCAGGATTCCCTCGCATCTCTGAGGGAAGGTCTGCATGAATGTGCGGAATTGCTAGCTCCAAAGGAACCTGGCTCTACCCTAGTTCTATCATCGATGCGCTCGGAAAGCGTCAAAGGCTTTGTAACCCGAGTTGGAACGAAAATCGTCAAGGGGGTACGTTCATCTGGGCCGCAAGACCGTCTTATAGATATTAACGGTGACAGGATATCCAACTGCGTCTCAGCTCACTTAGCTCGAGAGCTGGCCCTATAACGAGATTATGCATGTCCAGCTCCCCTGGCGCTCCAGAGCTCGTCCTTAGCCAGCTCGTCTCGGTAAGGGACTTGGTCAACCAATGCCTTGACATCGTGGACGTGAGCACTTGGACTGGCGATCCTCTCGACGCACGGTTTATTTATAGCCAGATTCACCTGCTTGGGGAGACTATTGCCGAAGGCCGGCAGATGTTGAAGGGCGATAGTGACACAGTACGAGGGAAATGGTGGGAGACAGGCGCACCGGACAATGTAAGTCCCGCTGCACACTCTTGCCGATGGTATCTGACTGACATTCGCGAAATAGCTGTTTGACCCTCCATTACCTCCAAATCTTTCATTTCATTTATCGATCGCAGACTCAGCTTTAGTCCTTTACCTGCGGACGCTAGAGCCTTCCACGCCGACACATACGCCCACAGCTTTCGCGTCTGATATATCATTGACCGGGTTCAACATACGCGATCGACTATTTGGGACTCGGCAGCCTGCTCATGATGAAGTCGGTGATGTATTTTCATGGAAAGGAGATGATGTAAAGGTTAGGGAGAAGGTCCGCGTAGAGAGTCAAGACCCTAGTCTTATGGCCGTAATGGCAAAGTTGACGGCGCTTCACCACGAGGTGGTACGGTGCAAAACTTCCCTAAAGGCCCTGATGGGAAATGACGAGGACAGTGAGTCTTGACTAAGGGCACATATTTATATACTTCAATTTCTCGTTAGATCTATAATAGAATCAACTTCGATATTCATTTTCTATGCGGGGAACACATAAACACCTTATGCTAAAGCTTATATAACTTGCATAAAAGTTACCAACCAATGAGCAGAGACTAGTTTCATCGCATGTGTCTTGGCACTGATATTCTCGCGCGGAGCTCTTCCTGAGGCGGCGAAGTTTCCTCAACCCACCTAGCGTTTTAACCTTGATTCCAAGGTGGTGGACGGGCCGAGAATGTTGTCGAGATCTCAAACTCTAAGGGCGAACCGGTCCCAGCCCTACGGCCTCCTCCACACGACTCGATCCAAACCGGCGCGAGCTAGCACGCAGCAACACCGATACAAAGCTCCGAGTTCGACGCTCACAAGTTCCCGATTGAGCTCGAATATTTCGCGGGAAACATCGAATTCGGCTCGATTACGACGCCTTAAGCCACGGTATGCTGGATATGGATTTGGACAGCCGTTGATTGGGCGAAGACACGCCTCTGGAGGAACAGGAGATGAGGCGGAATTTTCACCAGAGCAGAAAAGCGAAAGCGAAAACCCGGAACACCATCAACTAGACGACTTCCTACATGGAGATGCGATCTCTGATCTCGTCGATAAGATCAGCACAACGGAGGCTGAAATCTTGGAACTGCTTGACGATCTTGATCTGACAGATGCATATGCCGGGACAGCGAGATCAGATACCCGAGATGTTGAAGAAGTCGAAGATATCGAAGATGACTTGAGTGAGGAGTTTGATGATATGGAGCCGGAAGAACGCGTTCGCTTGGCCAGACAGCAATTTGGAGAGATTTTACCTGAGGGCTTTTTGAACGAAGAGGAAACGTCGCTGTACACCCGCCTGTACGGTGAACCCATATTCCGCTCGGTAGAGGAATTGATCGAAATGGAAGGAGAAGAAGATGAAGATCTGGACCAGCTTCTTCGTGATGATGGCCAAGGAGGGTGGGAGGAGGTTCCCCACGAGGAAGTTGCGATGGAGGATGACATTCCAGTGGTATATGACATGGAACAGGGCCCGCAAAAGGTTGAAACCGCTACTATGCGGCGAGCTCGAGAGGTGGCCGAGCAGCTCGGTGCCGACATTGACGTTGAGCCCTTCGAGGACGATGAACTCACGCCGCGCTTTCATCCACTAACAATGCAAGCCAAAGCATCTACCGATCCCGCCACTATTTACCCGCCTAAAGATACCCTGACCGGACCTATCTCTGTAATACTGGGCGAGTATTCCAACAAGCATATTGCGGAAACTGCTCACAAGTCTTTCGGGGGGCCAATGCTTCCACACTCTACGAGAACACCACCAGCACACGCCCACGAGGCACAATTACCCATTGCTCTAGAGGCCAAACAGCGATTTATGTCCGAGATGGAAGCCAATGCGTTTCTGGCAGTCCTATATCCTGGGATGTACGCTTCGGTTCTGAGTGTGCTGACCGAAGTCCGGAAGCGCTTGGGCACAGACTGGATACGATCCCTGATAACTCAGGAAGGAGGTCCTAACGTTCTTGATGCTAGCGCTGGAGGAGCCGGTATATTGGCTTGGAGAGATGTTCTCCGTGCGGAGTACGAGGTTATGGTCTCAGATCACCCTCCGTCCGACCCTTATCCGGTCGGCAGATCAACCGTCTTGACAGGCTCAGACGCTCTTCGCCACCGCGCTAGCATCATGCTGGAGAACACGACCTTCCTACCACGACTCCCCGACTACCTGCATGTCCGCGCTGGACCGACTGCTCATGACAAACGAGCTCCGCAGCGGAAGCAATTCGACATTGTAATTGCCCCCCACACTCTTCTTAGCATTGAAGAAGATCACCAACGCAAAGCCTATATCGAGAACTTATGGCAGTGCTTGAACCCAAATGGTGGCATTCTGATCCTCTTGGAGAAGGGACACCAGAAAGGATTCGAAGCGATTGGCGGTGCTCGCGAGATGCTGCTTAAGCGCTATATCGCCAGCCCTGGCTCTACAGAGTACACCAATTTCACTGACTCGCCTAACGGTGCACCGAGAATACCCAAGCAACCCGGGATGATCATTGCTCCTTGCACCAACCATGAAAAATGCCCTATGTACCAGAGCGAAGGCCCCGTAAAAGGCCGCAAAGACTTCTGCCACTTCGAACAACGATACATCCGTCCACCTTTCCACCAGCGCATCATCAATGCCAAGGACCGGAACCACGAAGACTTGAAATTCAGCTACCTCGCCGTTCAGCGTGGCGTCGACCTTCGCGAAGCAGAGGGCATCGTCCAAGGAGTTGAAGCCACGGACGCTGCTTTTGCAGGCTATGAGAACCTCAACGAGCCAGCCAAGGCATCTGACCCAGAAGCTGCCGAGGCCACCGAAGCAGCCACCATCCCGACACCAACAGGACAGCCGAAATTCCACACTCTCTCCCTGCCACGCATGGTCTACACACCCATGAAGCGCCGCGGTCACGTCATCTTCGACATGTGCACACCAGCCGGCAAGATCGAACGCTGGACCGTCCCGCGTTCTTTCAGCCGCCAGGCCTACAAAGATGCCCGCAAGGCACGCTGGGGTGACCTATGGGCGCTCGGCGCGAAGACTCGCATCCCGCGAAACCTGAAAATCGGCACCAAGGACAGCGAAACGAAGAAGGAGCGGCTGGCGCGCCGCGCCGCCGAACGGGCGGAAATGCAAGAAGCCGAGGAAGAGTTTGGTGAGGGTGACGCGAAGGCGACTACGCGAAAAAGATCGCCGATTCCGAGAACACCGGACAGGAAGAAGGGGCAGCATGTGCCGAGCTGGAAGAAACATTCGCATACGAAGAAGGTGAGGCAGGCGTCGGACAAGTATTCCAAGAGCTTTCTTTAGGGAGATGTGACTGCTGCATATGTTTTCTTGGAGGTATATTTTGGGATGGAAGTATTGGCGTCATTGGCAATATGGGTATGGAAAAGAGACTATCATTCATGTATTATATTGTATATTGGGCGCAAAGCCATGTAACATAGTTCAAAGGCCTCTCTAAAACGAAGCTCTTCTCTCAACCTCTCCTCGAGCTCAAGATTGTTTCATCAATCACCAATAAGCGGACGTCTGGCAGGGTCGCAGTTCAGATTGCTGACGGTTGCTTTCGCTGCTTCAGATAACCTGGGGCTGATGAGCGCCAGTGGGGTGGTTCTCGGGCGTAGTAGCCGTAAGCAGTGGTGTTCTCTCAATGCCCATCCATAATTGCTCGTGTCTCACCGGGGCGAGATTTGGCTTCGCAAAAGGGGTTCGAACAACCAATAACCCGACATGGCATACGTATCTGGCGCGAATGTGGCACCTCAAAAGCCGTGTTGTGTTCTCTCCACTCAATTTCCATATCCCTAGCCCACTCACTGAAACGCCATACTCTTCCGCAACTGCCTCTCCCTCTGCTTGCTCTGCAACTCTAACCGCTCAACCGCATACTGAAGCCTCTCCTTCTTCTGAACCAACCTCCGCATCTCAGCCGCCTTCGCCGCGGAATCACCACCTCCGCCTCCACTAGCGGGTCCCCTTCTCTGCGCACGACTCAAGTTCTGCCTCGTTTCTGAAGAGTTAAGTCGCCCTTCTTGTAGCTCACATTTCGCACGCAGTCCCTGTTCGCGACGTGAGAGTTTCTCGACGTGGTTGGAGGCGAGGGAGAGGAGGTGGGCGATACTTGGGGTGATTTCGTCGAGGAGGGATTGTTGGGCTTCTCGGAGGGTTGGTTCGGGGAGGAGTTCGAAGTGCTGAATTCATTCGTTAGCGAATTGCGTTGCGTCCGAAAGTGGCTCTGTTGAAGACTTACTCGGGTTGTTTGGAGGACTTTGGACATTCGAGGGAAATCGCTGACGCCAGAGTCGAGGATTGAGATTGAAGAGTCGATTAGTTGAAGGGACGATTGGAGGGAGGCGACGGAGGCTTGAAGTGAGGCTGCCATTTTGACGATAGGTAGGTATCTTCGGGGCGTAAGCGTTTTGGCTATTCTAATTCACAATGATACTGAAATTGTTCAGATAGTCGGTTGTTTACATACTGTTGCGAGGGGCCCGCCCGCATTATCAGAACAACAAAAGCGGCGTTAAAGATCTCCCTAAAGCGGCTAGTCCTCGAGCTTCCGGACAAACCTCGTTGCTCCCGCTCTGCTTGATTGCACTCTTTACCCGCTGCATCAACCCCATCTCTTCTCCACAACAGCACTTCGCATTCAGGTCTTCGAATTGCTACCATGCCTATCCTCCCCAAGAAGTTCCCGGCCCCCGTCGGTAAGTTGCACCCGCGCTGAAAACCCGCCTGTTACCGAGGTAGACGTGAATAATGAACTAACGGATTGTCTCGGTGTAGCCGGCCCCATGGCTCCCTTCTTCGCTGCCGGTACGTGATACTATCCCATGGAGAGAACTGATGGAGTCGGAGACCTTGATGGAACGCAATATCATGCATATGGGGGGCTGGAAAGGGCGGTTCGGACTCTGGTATTGACTTGATGTTAGGCCTGGTCATCCTCTACGGCATCAACTCTGCCTCCAACGCCATGGCCAACTGTGAGTAACCTACTCAATAATCCTTCTTCGCTCGCGAAGCAGCTCACCATATACGATTCGATTCGACTGCACATCCTTGAGATCAGATTGCTAACATTGCATGCTCCGCAGCCGCCGAGTACAAGAATGACCCCCGCAACCCCAACCTCAAGGCCGCAAAACACTAAGCAATCGGAACCGATGATTGATTTTGGAGCGGCAAGTGGATGATTGGCGTGTCGGATTTGATGTGTCACCATTGATTCGATGTTGCGCACGATTCCCTGTACAGACATATAGACGCTACCCGTCAGATAAACAATGACGAATTGACAAGTTGTACCATTACCACTCCTTCAATTGCTTTTTCGGTGCCGCCGAGAAGTCCCACGGCAGAACCGCACATTTCTCAATCTGGGGCATCTTCCAAGGGAGCCTCTTGATAGTTCTACCACCGGCGTTGGGCAGGGTCCTTATACATATATCTACCGGACCGGTAGCTATCGGTCTATTAAACGACTTCATCTTTTTGATGAGACTGTAAACAGTAAGTATTTTCCCTTTATGGTCCGAACAACTAGTACATACACACGTGTGCATAAGGCAAACCGCTCAACCTATGATTCTGGAGGGAACTCCAATTCGCCCGCTAAGTATAAACAGCTCAACCTCTCCAATATAATAGCATCTGTAAATTGACCAATATCCAAACACCATGTCTCGCTCCCATTTTCATAAAAATCTTCCTTATGGCTGAGGTCGGAGTTATACTGACACTATTCCCGATCGGGAGGTTCGCCTCCCGTGACTTGCGCTCCTGAAACCTCCGACAAATTATAGCATCTCCGGCGACATTGAACAATTCCAAAAGCATTCCCAATCACTCACAAACCCGCCATGTCTCAATTCAGATCAAAGAAGCTCGATATCGGCGGCTTCATCAACGGCCGTATCATCCGCGATCACACCAAGCGCAAGGTCTTCGAACAATACGAACCCGACCGGTATGGAACTCGGATTGAGAACTCGCGCTCGCACCGCATCCTCGAGTTGCGCCACTGCGATGACACTCTACCTGGCCATAGCTAATTATCATTCTCAATCGAATAGACAAGCCCTACGCTTCATCATCCGCAACACGTCGCTCCCCCAGCGTGTCCGCGCCCAGGCTCAATTGCAGCTCTCCCAGATGCACGCCTACACCCGTTCCACACAGATCAAGAATCGATGCGTAGCAGGAGGTGTGGCAAGGAGTGTTTTCCGGGACTTTAGGATTGCAAGAGTAAGGAGACACTCCATCCAGGTTCTGCACAGAAGACTAACGTGCTATTGTTTCTTTAGTTCCAATTCCGTATGCAGGCTCTCGCGGGTGAATTACCGGGAGTTCGGAAGGCGAGTTGGTAAAGATTCTCTGTACAGTATTACTGGTGTCTGGCACATTTTGTTGCTGGGTTGCTTGCACACATGGCGTTTGCTCGACATATCATATCCCCGACGATTGTACGATAAATAAGCTAAGAGGCCTTATACAAGATTATTTGCTGGGTATTATCCACTCTAGTTCTGTTTCTCTTTACTCTCTATGGACCTAGAATCCTCTCCAAATGAGGGGACAAACTCGAAGGACTTGTGACAAACACCTTAACTGCTGCGTGTTTTGGCAATCAAACTACTTCACTACTGAAGTGATTGCAAACGGAGGGGTGCCTTGATTGCATTCACCGTTATTGCGAACAAGGCCATTAGAATCTCCTTCCCAGTCTACTGAGCTCCGTCAACGAGAGCTTCTTGTGTATTTCTTTCACCCCTCCTCGAGCTTCTACCGAGATACTCGTTGAAACGAATTTCTCATCCATATATCTTTCTACCCTCCTGATCTCGACACATCCGCTCTGTATAGCACACCCGATTGCTTCAAACGGGCATCTACAACTCCGGCACTCTTCCCATATTTCCCGCCATCCATTCTCGCGTTTCGCAACAACCGTTTGATCTTATCCCGTCAAGAACTTACTTGACGGACTTGCTGCCCAAGATGTTCGTCTATCGCAAGGAGGACCTCCCCAAGGATCCTGTATTTCCTGCCGAACTCGACAAGCTGGGGTATGCTCTCCCACAGCCCTTTTCTCGTACAGTTCTCGCAGCTAACAGCGCCCAAAATAGCTACTTCATGAACGACAAGGACCAAATCAGGAAGATCTCAGACCCGGAGCAGGAGTTCCAGTTCAAAATCAATAGAAATCCACGCTGGAACGAGCTGCAACGAGAGGCAATGAATGGTCAGTCCCGTCCTCGTCAGAACGAAACACATTGGGATTCAGTTTGCTAACTGAACAAACCAGAATGCATCCGCAAAATCGTCTCGGCCCGTCTCCGCAACCTCGGCCTCGTCACGCTCCACCTCCCACTAAACTCCGGCCCAACAAAGCCTCACGTCCCCATCCTCGTCTCCAAGAACCTCTCAACCGCCTCACGCATCATCCTCGTCTTCGGTGAACCAATCCAGGACCTAGGGATCTGGGCATACCGCACCGTCGGCGCCGAGAACATAAACACCGGCTCAGCCGTTGACTTTGCCAAAGCGGTTTTGGAGCATGAGGAGAAGAATGGTGGCAAGGGAGATGTTGCGCTTGTTTTGGCGAATACGGGCCAGTTGATCTGGCATTGTGCGTCTGGTCGTGCTCTAAGTATCAACTCGTGGCTCGCTCAGCCTCGGCCTTCGGCGGTGGAGTCTGCTCCTGGTGAGACGAAGAGGAATAAGATTCCTGGAAATGAGAATTGGCAGGCGCATGTCGGTTCGGTTTTCAATGGGATTCTATCGGCGAGGGGACAGCTCGTTCGCAAGGACGTGAAGATCGACGTCATCGGCCTGGCCGAGGGAGGGCTAGGTGCGATTCGGTATCTGGCTCTCAATTGTAAGTCCTCTCTCCCCTCTAGCTCTAACAGCAGCGCCTACCTTCCCTTCCTTGCCATTGAACCAGAATTAACTCTAGAACAGGGAACACCTGGCGCCCCCACATCTCCGCAATCTGCCTCGCGAACCCACTCCACACAAAGACCGCAGAACTAGCCCCGTCCTATGGCCAACCCAACGGGTCCGACTCATTCGCCGCATTCATGGCTTCGCGTTGCCGCGCATACCTTCTCTCCAATGAACCTCTGGGACTCCCACTGTTCGACGCCCCGGAACATGGTTGCAATTGCTATTCATCTGGGGAAGGACTGAATGTGGAGTGTATCATGCCCAGGGCTTGGCAGCACATGCTGAAATGGTTGGATCGTGCTTATGCAGAGCCGGGGTATTGTGAGGAGCAGCTTGAGGTTGTGCAGGTCGCCCCAGAGGCTGCTGGAACTGAAGCGGAGGCGGGTACTGAAGGGCGGGACTGATGGTTCAGCATTTTGCAGCGGTGTTATGGTCTCTTTTCAGTGACTTTTACGCCATAGAACGATTTTACTTAGGATCTAGATCTCTAGAATCTCTAGCTCGTTTTCTTTCTATGTATCCAACCACTAATCCGCGATAGATAGCGCAATGTAGGGTTGGCAGTCCTTCCAAGGTACATCCTTCTCATTCAATATATTTCTTCACAATCTCCCTCTTCCACATCTCAAGTGAAATCACCTTCCCAGCAAACGGTACCGAATTCCTCGGCGCATCCTTAAGCACCGCGCCATCCCACTTCGGCACTTCCAGGAACTCATGATCCTTATCACACACCTTCAGCGGCAGCGTAGCGTCACGAAGCTGCTGAAAGCAGTCCCTGTCAAAGGTCAAGTTGATGCAGTCCTTGCACCACCACATTTCGCTCGCAGTCTCCCAGTATTCACCACAGCCGCCGTCACAGATTGCGAAGACCGGAGCCGCCGGGTCGTCCAGGTTGGCGGGGTCAACGGGCTTCAAGTCGGGGGTTCTTGTTGGTGGTGTGTTTGGTGTGCTAGGTCTGCGGAGTTCGGCTGCTGTCCCGGTTTGCAGGCTGCTGCTGCGTGGGCGGGGGCTTTGCTCTTTTCGTTCTTTCTTGGCGTGCTCCTTTCCTCCCTGGCCTTTCAGAGAATCCCTCTTGGGCTCTTCGAGACGTGGGACTCCAGAGGTAGCGCTGGTAAATGTTGATTGGCTCGCCAGTGCTGCCATCGACACAGCGGCAAGTGCGTTCTGGTCGTCGTTCAGCGGGAGGAACACGAGCAGTAACCTCCAATACGCCAGGTAATCATTATCACTGTCATCATCAGACAACATCTCCAACGCCAATTTCACGATGCTCCGAACGATCTGCTTCGCCTTTGCCTCATCGCCCTCAACCTGGTAGTACCGCGCAAGATACAACTTCGCCGGAAGGATAACGTTGCTCTCGGAGGTCTCATCGGGGGTGATTGATGAGATACGGTTAAGGTAATCCTGCGCTGTTTCCGACCCCTTCTCTGCTTCTAGAGCCCTGCTCAGGTAGATCGGTGCTAACTTGACGGTCAGATACGGCAAGACGTAGTCGACATCCAAGAAAGACCGTGGAAGGTCGTCCTTTAACGCGGTTTCCCACAGTTCGATCGCCCGCTCCTCCCCGTTATCCTGCTGGAACATTTCGTTCGCATAGTGGTATCGGATATAGTATAGGCTGGTGTATGCCCCACTCTCGGTCGATAGCTTGATCGCGTCGTCGTATACCTGCTCGACGAACTCGAACTGCCCTGTTTCCACAGCAGTCTGCAAGACGATACTGTGGAATCTCTCTTCCGCCGCAAGATCGACGAGCATCTTCGAGAGGTGCGCTTTATCCCCCGAGCCTGCCTGGATCGTCCTGAGCAGGGCCAGAATGTCGGTCCACAGACGCCGTCCATAGTACTGCTCGATGATTTGAAGAATCCGCTTGAAGCCCGCATAGTTGACATGGACTGATTTGGTGTATGATTCGATGGCCTGCGGGAACTGCTCTGCGTCCCAGAATCGCTGTCCACGGTCAAAGAGCATCTCTGCAAAGGCCCAGACGTGGTTCGATTCTTCTATCCACTTCTGGTCCTTCTCGAGAGTTGCTATGATATTGTTCAGGATATCAATCGCCTCCTTGTTAGAGGGTACCACATGTGCAAGGTAGTATGATGCTCTCCAATTTAAAGGGTCGAGCTGCAAGGAGCGACGACACCTCTTCTCGGCTTCTGCGTCAAATTGGAAGTTGTGCAGGATAACGGCTACCTGTACTTCCCATAGGGAGTCCTTTTCACAACCCAATAGCTTCCTCGACCATTCTTCGATCTCTGAGATATCCTCGACTGTGGGAATATCTGGGTTCGAGCCAGGAGTTTTGACCTTGACCGCACCATTTATCTAGCAGAGTCAGCATTGAATCGTTCTCGAGATGCAGGCGGTGGTCTATAACATACCTTCTTCAGCGCACCGAGAATAAACGAAAACGCATAGACAGCCAGCGACTGAGGCGTCTGCTCTCGAAGCCAGTGTACCACCATCCGCTTAGTAAGTATATTGAGCAGGACTTTCTCAGGCGATGGGCTACTTGTGAGGTTCGAAACCCAGGTTCTTGCTTCATCGCCAGCGATGTCCACTATCGCGGCTGACTCTCGCAGCCACCGTACCGTCTCTGTTACGCCCACATTGCCCTCTAACCACACAGAACGCACCATCCAGGCAAAGTTAGATGCAGATTCTGGGTCGCTGGCCCAGAGCAGTGCGTCTGCTGACCCATCATCCGTGAACAGCTTCAGAATCAGCGGCCCAATCTGGCGTTTCCACTGACGGTCGACAAGTGAGAGGTCCACGGCGGCAAGGTGCTGGTGGAAATAGTTCACGGCGTATGGCCTCAGAATTTCTCGTCTTTCATCTCGTTCCTCTGTGAGGATGCGCAGGCAGCTCAGGGCAAGCTTCGCTTCAGCGGTATCCTTGTCATCGCGGTAGATATAGCCCCCCGTATGCCGAAGTTTCTGTTCAAAGACAGTCTCAAAGTCGAATTTCGTATACAGCTGCGGTGGACACACGCTGCGGAGGAAGTGTCGGACGATGTCCACCTCCTCCGGTAGAACCCTCTTGCTAGCCTGTCGCAGATCCTCGTCCGAAGGCTGGTTACCTTCTGGAATCAGCTCGACGATCTCATAGGAGCGGAAATCAATATCGCCGTCGCTGTCGACTTCGAAGATGGTGTACTTGATCTGCAGTTTCGCTTCCAGCGTCAACAATGACAGCTCTCCAGACTTAGTATAGAGAACAGCAGACATTTGCCGGGGCTGAAACCACTCCCTCCCATACAGAATCCAGAGGATAATCTCATTGATCTCCGCAATCTCCTTTGCGTTCTTGGTACTGTTCAGAGACTCAATCTCTGCTTGAATCTGCTGAGATCGTTCCCTGCCTGCGTTCTCAAGCACTTGGTCGATATCATTCACATAATCGAGATTGTTGATGCGCTTGAGGATGGTATTGACTCTAAAGTAATCTCCAGCCGTCTTGTCACGCAGGCTCTCGCTGATCTTCTTTCTGAGTGCTGGGACACCAAATCGCTTCTTGTTCCTTAGAGCATCGATCTTGTCCATCCTCGACTCGATGTACATTTCGATATCGGGTCTGTTCCGCTCGCTGATATGGATCGTCTTGTAGGCGATCTCCTTGTGCGCAGATATCTGTTCAAAAGCCCGGGGGCGCCCGGTCAATAGGATGCGTATCTTCCGATGAGACGCAGAACTCGACAACGCATTCTCAAGGAACGTAACCAAGGTATCACCGACAATATCATTCAGCCCGTCAATGACGATGAAAAAGTTCGCATCGATCGTTTGCCCAATATCCTTGTTGTCGAACAGCAACCGCCCCGGTACCTCATGCGGATCCAAGTCCCGAGTCTGTTCGCAGACGTTCGCAACAGACTTCATATACGAGACATCGGCCTGGACAAACTGCCAGATGAGAGATTTCGCAATAACATCAAGATGATTCGTCCTCTTCAGCTCCTCTTTGGAATCCCCTTCGACAAAATAAAACGCAAGAAGCGTCCTCGAGTCCGAACTCTCGACGGAGCTCCGGTTCCTCAGCCTCCGGATAATCGTCGACGTGAGATAACTCTTCCCGGACCCCTCCGTCCCTTCAATTGCCAGGATACATGGACTCTCCCGGCTGCCTCGCTCCCAAGCCCTAAACTCGGGCTCCTGGAAAATCCACTCGCCCGTGCCGGGGACAACGCACTTCCGATAGTTGTAGTATATCCGCTGCCAGTACGGATCGGGCTCCCTCTTATCCTGGTCGAGCTTGTTCTCGTCAAAGGCCAGCGTCTCGAGGATCCTTTCCTTTCGCCGTTTCGTATCGCTCTCCTTGAGCGAATCCGACCGGTTCGCAATGAGCATGTCCAGCTTTGAATTCACCGCACGACTAATTGCCAGATTCTCCCTCGTACTCACGACCGTCTCCGACGCAAAACTAAACGTCTGTGCCGCAACGAGCCTCCCTTCCTCATCAACGAGGCCGTCCATTTTCGCTAAAAGGTCCTCAATGTCATTATCGTTGAGGAAGAGGAGCTTCGTAAACACTTTGATTCTGCGGCGCGTCGAGCGACGCAGTTTAATTGTGCGGTCGCAGATCTCGACGAAGAGCTGCAGATGCTGGCAGGCGACTTTGGCGAGCTTTGCGTCCATCCCCGCGCGGATGTAGTATTCTAATCTGGACATGTACTGTCCGCATTTTTCGAGCAGGGTTGCGAGGCTTTCGAACACGCCTTGGTAGCCCTGCCACGCTTGGATTACCATGCTTAGGGCGTTGAAGCACAGTTCCGAAGGTCCGAAGGCCTTGCGAGCGTTAGCGGAATTTTCGTAGTCCTAGAATACATCGCTGTAGAGTGTGTAGGTGCTCACCTCGCTCGCCCCCACAGCGATAACTCCCCCGACGGTATCGATAAACTGCAGCGTCTTCTCGAAGGCGCCACGAGTGCTGCTGTCCTTCTGAGCGGACTGGTCCTGGGCCCTGTCGAGGTACACAAGCACGCCTTCGATTGTGAGGTCTTTTTGGATTTTGGAGGGGTCGCCGCCGGCAAGTTGGATGACGCGAGCTTGAACTTGGGACCAGATCTCCACGATTTCGCCCTTGAGTGCGGAGGTTCGGCGCTCCAGGGGCGGCGCTATTGTGGAGGAGGGGGAGATGGTCATTTTGGCGCGCTGATTCCTTCGCCTTACGGGCGCCTACATAGGATGCTAAAAGGAGAAAAAGGTGTGGAGGAGAAGCGATGAGTTATATTAAAAGTAGGCCAGAAGTAAGAGACAGATCTTGAGCAGAAGAAGAAATAAATAGGTCAACGTCGACAAGGCTGAGATGATGAGGGGATCGTCGTTTGGAGGCTGTGTTGGGCGTTTGTTCAGGTGCAGCGGGACCCTGTGTAGCCAAGATACTAGCCTGGAGTTAGTAGCCCTACAAACGCCAGTCCAGATCCCATCCATGCCCCACCCGTGGGAAGGCAGCAGTACATCCCTTTGGCCATCAGTCTGGTTCTTGCGATGGAGAATCTCCGGTCGAAGACAGTGTAGACGAAGAGTCGTGAGACTGGCGCCGGTGTCGTTCCCCAACGGTCTCCCCCGGTGTATAAGGAGTAATCTTCCCCTCGCCGATCACTTTAAGGTTCTCAAAGGCTTCTCTCGTACATCCGGCGTAGTGGTCGGCGACCACGTTACCGGGAATCTTCTTGTGACCTGGAACCCATCGTAGCTCGAGCTGGATTCCCCAATCTCGTAGCTTAAGTGCCTTGGGGCCTGCTGGTTCTGCTGCTGCTTTTACCCCTTCAGAGTGGCTCCTCACCTCGCCCTTGAGCTGTTCCGCGAGCGCTCTAAGTGCTACCTGGCTGTCAGTAAGAATGGATACCCTTTTCCACGAGTGCCCTGGGCGCAGTGTATCCAAAGCCAACTGCAAAGCTTGGTCAACTGCGCACATCTCTGCTTCAGAGGAATCCACAACACCCTGTAGACCGAAACCTCGCTCGTTCCATCCGAGGGGTTTTGTGTGGTCTTCGTAAACGACGGCTGCTGATGAATAAATGGGCGGGGGTAGCGACTCGGTTTCAGATGGCGAACTGCCTCGCGAAGCCGAAGAGGCGCTTTCAGACGACGAAATGGAGGTCGATCCGTCTCGTACTAGGGGTAAAGGTTCAGGCGAGGCCTGGGGACTTGAGGCGTCCGTATAAATCACCCAATGAGTATCTGAAGTTTGAACTTTCTTCGTGTACTCGGTAGCGGCCTTGTGATCCTCGATGATGATATCGGGGAATTTATCACTGCTTTCCAGAATGTAAGTCTGCCTCGGCTGAGCCTTCCCTTTGCCACCCTTTGGAGCAACCGGGCTTTTGTCCTTGGGCTTATCCTTCTGAGAAGAGTTCTCTTTACCTATTTTTCGTCCTCGTTTCTTGCCTGGCGAGGTCTTGTTGTTACCGTTGTTGACTGGGCGCTCGATGGAGGGGACTGTATCAGATACGGGGGCAGGACGGGGCGAGCTTTCGCTGACGTTAGGTGAAAGCCTGTCGACAGGAGCCATAGCTGATTGTTTCAGGTAAGAGGGCGAGGGCCAAGGCTTATGACTATAGGTTGAGGTTGTATGATTATAGATCGATGCCGTGTGTGTCGACTGATTTGGGATGAAGTTGAGTGCTGTCTTCAACGTTCAAGGCTCGTAGAAAAGAGGTAGGTGTGAAATGTGTGGTAAATATAAAGATAGGGGGGAATGGATGACTTAGAGCGGATAGGAGCATTCCTGCTTTAAAAGAAAGCTGATCTTGAGATGAAAGAGTAGATGAATAGCAGATGTTAAGCGGATGGAAGATGGAAGAGGAGACGGAAAGTGGTATGGGGAGGCAACTACGCAGGAGGCTAGGCAAGGACGCAACAAACTTTGGTTCACCTCGCTGCTCAGACGTCCGCTATCATGCTGCTGGTGTCCCCGTTTCGGCCAGTGTGAGTCAAGTTTAGCCTTTAAGCCGGGCTCAGAAGCAAGAAACCCATAGACTGCAGGGCTATTCGCTTTCCGCTATGCCCAAAACATAACAAGAGAAGCAAGATGTACCCTCGTACCCCGGCCATTCGACCCCATACCTGAGCCTTCCCCCACAAGAAAACTCTGGGGTAGATAACCCCACCACTCTGGATCTTGAGGAGGAGCTTCCTTGAAGAGCGTAAGAGGAATTAAGTCAGACATCCTATACCGCCACTCCACTGATATTGCGATATGGCCCTTTCCTAGCCAACAAAAGCAATATCTTCTAGACTGGGCGAGACAATTGGAAAAAGCTTCGCCGGTCCCGCCACACCTAGAGAAACACCACCCTGGCCTCAAAGTATCGTACCATGAGACGGTATGATTGAGTCACATGTTGCCTCAACGCAGAACCTTGCGGAAGGAATGACCCTCCCGTGCTTCACGCACCGTGTACGAGTCCCCAGCACCTGGGGTCAAACTTGATGTCTTGCCCTGCCAGGGTGCGCACCGTATCCCCGACTTGTATTTCAGTTTCTGGACAAGGCTAGAAAAGATCGATGTGTTGGACAAGGCACAGCTGTAACATGACAACGCGTGCTGTATCGAATGGCCACCGCAGCCTGAGCCCTGGCAGCCAGCCAGCATTTTTTCGTCTTGATGACGATGCTCCGTTTCGAGGTTCTAGAACCGCACCTCCTTTACGGAGTGCTAGTCCGAAGGTAATAGCGTTCCTTCCAATGTGGCACATTGTTTACATGTAATTCAGAGCGGCCAGTAGGCCACAGGTAACAGCTTGCCTTGCAGCTTAATGACATCGGGTAATTTCTGCAGTGCTCCTGGTTAATATTAAAGTTCAGAGTTTGACACACAGCTTACTACCACGAGGACTTTCTATTGGAGAGTCCTATTGGAGATATGCAAGAAAAAGAGAACTTGTATGTTGCAGAGTCATATCTTAACGCGATATAGATTGCGATTCGCATATTCTCAGAAAAGGAACTGCTGCAGTCTTCCAGTGGACAAAAAGCATGCCATAACACCCAGTTGGGGCAGCTGTGCACATTTGTAGATCAAGATATGCTCAATTCCTGTCGGCAGCAACGAATTCTTCTAGAAAACAATGCCCAGCGTTTGAGAGACTTCAGGTAGTAGAGGAGAAACAATTCAAATTCAAATGAGGCTTGAGTGCATTCAGAGAAACTGGCCATCGTCAAAACCAAACAGCCGAATCCTCGCAGAGGTGCAACTTGCAAGGTCGAATCTTCAGTAGTTAAATCACCCACTAGTTAGGGTAAAATCGCTTAAATGATTTCGGATCTCTCTGCCGATTGTGGGGAATTGCGTGGCACTGGCAGCTGTGGCTGGTGCCAGACAGTGGACACTCATGATTCGCAGGCTGGGCCTCGAGGTTGCGAAACAGCAGTCGGCCCAAGCGGGGGCGCGAAACTCCGACTCGCCGATCTTCTTATTCAGCGGGTGCCTTGGCGCCCAGCCATCTTGGCCTCATTGTCTTGATGTCATTTGTCAGTCGACTGATCGCTCCAGAGAAGATGCTGAACAATACCTGGGTTATGGAGCCTCAATTACCAAGCCAATTGGCCCTGTCAAGGTATATAAGGGCCATGGTATCCTGAAGAAATCGTTCCATCGACAAGAGAACACTCGCCTCTCCCAACAACAACCCTCAACAACCTCACTCGACCAAAACAAACACACACCTATACAAAATGACCAAGCTTCTCACCGTCTTCGGAGCCACAGGTCGCCAGGGTGGCTCTGTTATTCGCACCGTCCTCGCGGACTCCAGCCTCTCTAGACAATTCAAGATCCGTGGAATCACCCGCGATGTCTCGAAGCCGGACGCGAAGGCCCTCGCCGACAAGGGGGTCGAGATGATCAGCGTGTGTAACCTCGTTTCCAAGTTTTGTACCTAAGGTGACCCAGCTAACATATGCACAGGCCGACATGACTTCCGTCCCTTCGCTCGTGCAAGCCCTAACAGGCTCACACTCGGTCTTCCTCGTGACAATGCCCACATTCACCCAAAATTCCGACCAGGAGCTCACGCAGGGCAAGAATGTCGCTGATGCCGCCAAGGAGTCCGGCATCCAGCACCTAATCTACTCGTCCCTACTCAATGTCACTGAGACCACCGGGGGTCGTCTCAAGGACGTCCCTCACTTCGACCACAAGGCCGAGATCGAGAAGTATATCCGCTCTCTCGGCGTGCCTGCTAGCTTTGTGCTTCCAGGGTACTTCATGTCCAATTACACCTCCATGGGCATGATCCTGAAGGGAGAGGACGGTGTCTTTAACCTCGCCTACCCTGTTAGCGAGGATTCCAAGTTCCCACTTATCGATATCGATGCTGATATGGGTGAGTCTGCACCCCTATTTACCTAGAGCTCACCCACAAATCTAACATGAAACAGGAAAATACGTCGCAATCGCTCTCAAGAGCCCCTCTAAACCCCAAGGTTCTCAAATCCTCGCTGCAACCGACTACTACACACCAAACCGCATCCTCAAGGAATTCGAAGAGGTGACTGGAAACAAGACGCGGTTCGTCAAGATCGACAACGAGACGTATAAGAGCTTCATGCCGGGGTATCTGGGCCTGGAGATGCTGGAGAATCACCTGTTCATCGAGAACCCGGGGTACTACAACGGCCGAAGCCTGAAGGAGAGCCAGGATCTGTTGGCGGAGGCGGGGTACAAGCCTACTACGTGGAAGGATTTCTTGGAGGAGAACAAGGCTGCTTTTGCCTAGAAAATATCGTCCCTTATTTTCTTATTCCTTCTATAATGGACTGATTGTTTGATATGATGCATCGGTCATTTCATTGGGTACTTTCTGACTATCTGTTACTAGTTTCTTGATGATATAGTTCAACCAACCCGTCTTCTCTTGCAGTCAGTACCTATTATTACTACTAGTAGATCTTACATGCATGGCAGCCGTAACTACGGATTCAACAATTCCTCACTTACACACTTAGCGCAAATCCCAGAAATACCAGTCAAACCCGTACGGTAGGTCGCGCCAGGCTGCCAGTATGCGTTTCCGGGTCTTCCCATGAGACTTTTGGTCGGGAAAAAAAAGTCTAGATCCCCATACTCTCCTAAACAAAGAGTGCCAAGGTTCCACGAATCTAGCAATATCTATCTCCGAAACGTCGGATGGGAGGCGAACATCCTCAACCATCCACTCTCGGAGTTTTAGGAGCGGTTCAACGTCGTTTTCAAGGAAGCTCTTCCCAGCAGACGAGAGATTTAGTCCCAAGGGAGTCATATGGAATAAGGGTTTCTGGAAGCATTAGTAGGCCAGAAGGCGCTCTTCATCTCGCTGACCATCTCATCCCATAAGTACCACAGCTTTGAGTTGGGCTTCTCGAAGTCGCGCATCAGAAGAACCAGGATGGCCTGGGTAAAACCGTCCGCGTTTAGGATTTTCACGGGATGCTGCCCAGGCCAGGGACTGGCAGGCTCACGCTCTTTCCACGGCGACATTTGTTCCTCTTTGCCTCAACCTTGGGGTGGTAGACGAGGGTCTGTGGAAAGCGTCAAGTACGGGTCATCCCTGTCTGGCGGTATTTCCAGCTCTGGCAGGCACCAGAGCAGAATTGACTTCCGGACAAGGTAGATTTGGTCGTAGAAACGTGAATGGATTCGATCGATCTCCTGCTAGGTTAATTTAGTCTGGCTTGGAGAATGGCTGAAGCTTAGCATTATAAGGTGTATTACTTACTGGAACTTGAACTAGTGCATTAGCTGCTGCTGCTACCATATCGGCCAGTGCCACAAACTGGGCAATCTCGGGGAGAGTGGGAAAGCTTACCTAGTACTAGTAGTGATGCGGCCCGCGGGAGAGCAACTAAGGATTAATGGTTGGCTATTTACTTACTCGATAATATTTTCTTTTCATGCAGAAGAACTTCTTGCCCGAAAAATATGGTAGGAATTCTAGCTTCATCCAGAACACGAGCCACAAAGATAGCGAATTCTGCACATAATGAGGCTGTTTAATCAAGGGCATAATTTATAGAATTTTCGATGTATGGTGGTTTCGTTGAGTTAGTTAGTACTGTCCCTGTTGGTCATAGGAGGCATCGATTTATATCTCCGTAATTTCCTGCGCCAACAAAAACACTTGATGTCGATTGTTTATGGACTGTTTCTTTGGCTCGGATATTACTATTTCTCAAGACCTTACCCTTATCAGCTAGCCCATGGGATCAGACTAAAGCCTCGGGGGCTGTGATTAAAGCCGATTGCTGATTGTCTGTAGTGTCCATTACTTCTTCGTTTGAGATCTTGTCTCATACCAATAATTAAATGCCCTTTTCACGGTCCCCGAGTCTTTTCAAACGCTTAGGATGTTATTTTTGTTTAGCCATGCGACTCATATTTTGAAAGCCAATCGACATGACTGCGCCCCGCACCTTTTCACTCTGGTGTCTAGTGCTTTGCTCGAGTCTCTGTGCCATTGGCAACCATTGCCGTACTCGTTTGCTGGTGATTGTAGCTGTTGAGATGACAATAACGTCCGTGTGCTTTGGCCATTAGCAAATGAGCAAGCGAGTCTCTTAGCTCATGAGAGAGAAGTTCTTCGTCTAACAGGAGACGAACTAACTTGAGCGTGTCACCGATCACAGCTAGCGCAGGTGGAAACGGCCCCCATTTCCCCGACTCTGTGGACGAGATGACGAATTACTCGCAGAGCCCGATCCCGAGGCCGATTTGTCTCCGAGTCTTAGTAAAGATAGCTGATGAGCAAATTAATGGACAATAATCGCGGAATCGGATCTATCCGACTCCAGGTATTGGGCCGAAAGGAAAGATATATGAGGTAGTGCCAATCTACCTCTCAACGTTCAAGAATCAGAAGAAAAACGACACCGATCAACATAAGCTCACTTCGCCGCCCAAAGCAACTTCGAATCGCAATGGACTTTCGATCGAACCCCAAATATCAAGGCTTCGACCTGATCCAAGCCACATACAAGAAAGTCGGCAATCATGAGATCGAAACCACGATTCTAGTTCCCCATACACCATTCAGCGGCCAAAGGCCCACGATAATTCGCTTTCACGGCGGTGGTCTGGTACGTAAAATTGGTCTACGTTTCGTTAGCTCACAGACACTAACAAAATATAGATAATGGGCGACTCACTTTATCCCCAATTTTGGCCACAATGGCTATCCGATCTCGCCCTTGAGCATGGAGCAGTCATCGTCAGCCCTAACTACCGTCTACTGCCTGAAGCAACGGGTCTGGACATCTATGATGACCTGGAGGATTTCTGGACCTGGCTGCACACACCTGAAATCCACAACATCCTGAACAACCACAAAGCACCTACCGATCTTAATCTCGATCGTATTCTGCTGGCCGGTGACTCCGCTGGTGGACTCCTAAGCGTAAACTTTATGCTTTCTCATGGAGCAGACATCCGCGCTGCTACCGCCGCTTACCCCTGTGTGTCTCTAGATGCACCCGAGTTCGTCAACTCTCGCACGATCCTGCCATTCGGTATCAGCACGCCCGAGGCCGTGATCACCGATCATCTGGCTTCCAAAACCCTTGACAACCCTGTCTCATCCGATGCTTCACCCACTCGTACGACGCTGATGTTTGCTGGTATCCAGCATGGCGGACTGGGTCCCTGGTATGCGCGAGGCTCAGAGAATTCGCCCCGTCGTGGATTGCTATATCCTTTGGAGCGGCTTGAACAACCTGGAGTCCGGTTTCCCAAAGGCGGTCTCACAATCACGCATGGGCGACAGGATAGTGTGGTGCCGGTGGAGCAGTCCGAGAGGTTCGTGGCAAGAGCACGCGAGGTGACGAAGGGCCAGCCGGTTGGCGAGAAGATCGCCTTGGTTTTGCAGGATGGGGAGCACGGGTTTGATTCGGAGCTGCGGTACGAGGAGGCTTGGTTGAAGGACGCGTTGAGGACGGCGGTTGAGGCGTGGTTGGAGTGATCGCTTGGGCGGTTGTTTGCTGTTTGTTTCGGGGCGGGGTACATAGCTTTGTGTTGCTTTTTTTTTTTTTGAGCATTTATTGAGGATAGATTTTCAGAAACTTGGTTTGAGAATAGATTCAGATACAGTGGCAACTGATCATTTGACAATATAGACATCCAATGCGGGCACAAGTTACTAGCATTATAGCATAGTAGCTGAAGCTTTGCGAGGCTGCACCCCAGGCCAATTATCAACCTACCTTCGTGTCGGTGGAGGAAGGAGCGATTTTGTTTGAAAGCTCGGGGCTTCGCCAACCTTTCTCATTATCTATTGTATCCTCCAGCTCGTCATTTCTCTCTGCTAGTATTTGCAAGAAACAGCGTGATCTCACAGGTCATATAAGTCTCTATTTAACCTCAAGTCTATCTAGTAGGTTGGATTGAGACTCTCTCCTCTTGTCTAGTGCTCGCCACCTTCTCGAGTCTTCTACACACCCTCATACGCTCTTTGGTGGAATCGAGATCAGCCCTTTCTGCTCCTTGACCCGCCACTGCATGGCCTTCAGTGTATGATACAGAAATGTCGATGTTGGCATCGACACACCCCGCTCCATTCCCTCACGCAACGGCTCCCCGAGGATATTTTCAAACTCCGTCATGTTTCCCTACAGCACATTAGCCTTATCACATTTTTGAGACTAAGAAGAGATAGAGAAGGAAGAAGAAAAAACATACCCTCTCTACATCCTCTAACATACTCGGTCGCAGATATATCGTCAAGGGATCAACATGGATCATCTTATCCACAACCCCCTCTGGCAACTCAATCCCCGCCGCCTTTGCCGCAGCAACAATCTCCTCCATCGCAGGCCTCAGTAGCGTCTCCACCGTATCCTCCGCAAGTCGAATTCGCCCAGTGTCTAGCCCTGTCACGGCACAGATCGTGTTCAAGCACGCATTGTACACGAGCTTCTGCCACCGATGCAATGGCACGTTGTCGACACACGTGCAGACTGTTTTCCCGGATGCTGAATAGATATCCACGAATGACTGTGCTGCGGCTTCTTGCTCTGCGACCCCTAGGTTAGGGTTGATAAAGGCCCCGATGATGAGCCGGTCGGGATCGTCGTGCTCAATGAGGCCCGGGGATGTTTCGTGGGAGCCGATCAGGCTCACTCCCGAAAGACAGATATTGCGCGGATACAGCTTGAAAAACGGCTTTTCTATATTCAGTCCGTTTTGTATCAGCACAATGATTGTCTTCCCCGGGATGACGGCCGGGGAAATGAGTTCTGCCGTTGTGGGCGAGTGATCAGCGATGTTTTTCGTTGCCACGACGATATAGTCGCATTGTTGCTCTCTATGGTGGGGGATCTTGTCGAGTACTATCTCCGTGGTGTGGTCAGAATCGAATCGTTGGATACTGACGAGAGGATTGGGTTTGTCTACCTTCATGGGGCCGCCAGCCTTTTATCTCTCCATGGTCAATGGATTTGATGTGGAAGCCCTCGGAAGTGACTTTTGTGTAGTTGGATCGGAGCACTGTCGTGACGGCTGCTAGGCCGCCCAGGGTGAGGTTGAGGGCGGCAATTGTGCCTACTCCTCCAGCGCCGACCAGGAGGACGGTTGCTTTCTTGGTCATCTTTGGGGTTGTTCTGAAGTTTCTTCTACGACGGGTGCGGCTTTATATGGACCTGAAGCTTTGGCGTCTCGTTTCCCCGCCACGGAGGCGCCTTCCAGCTACATTTCGGGGTCTAGAATGACGCTATTGTGGCTTATCTGTGGATAAGATTGATAACGACTTATCAGCGACAACTTATTACATCGATCGTGACCTCCCACCTTTATTTCGCTTCCTGGGAAGCATCGAAATCTCCATATTCGTTCAGCTGCTCGCCACGGAGATGCTGTAGCGGTGTCTTGAAATTGACAAATCCGATGTTAGGACTGGACAGCCCGTATCCCATAATCTTCTGGGCCTCTGGAGACCACGACAATACGTCCTGGCCCGAATTGGCCAGGTAGATGTTCTCCTCCCCCCGATAGAACCCCCTAGCAAAGAAGAACCCATGAAGGATTCTCCGCTCGCTTTTAGTGATGTTGGCACCGCCTGCATGGTATAGGCCACCGAGCATTACCCAGCAATCTGTCACCTCCATCTCCGCAACCATGGCTTCGCTTGTTCTCGGCGCTCGATCTGATCCCCATAGATGGGAGCCCGGGATGGCCGTCGTTGCTCCATTCTCAAAGGTTGTCTTTACTCCAGGGACCATGAACGCCATCATCACATCGGACCCCTTTCGGTAGCCTGTTGCCGTCTGATCTTCGTGGTCCACATGAAAGTTCTTATCGTCGCGGTGCAGCCGCTGGGCCTTTGCGCCAGGCCCGATGTCGAAAGTCATTGCGATGGAGCATATGGCCTCGCTCGTGTATGTGTGCTTCGTCTCGCCGTAGAAGTTGGAGGTGGTCTTATCAACAAAGAGCCCTGTCAGCTTGCGGATAAGAGGATCAACTATCCACTTGTCTCGCACAGTCTGACTTCTTCCAACCAGGTTTGTGCACCTCCTCGTCTCCGGAGGAAACAGATCTCCCTGCAAGGTCGTAAGCACATCTTCGCCTGTTCATTGTGATATGACATACCTTCCATGGCTTATCTGCTTCGATATACGGCCGCACATCCTCGTTGACCTTCTCTACCGTTTCAACGTCTGTGAAATTCTTGATGATACAACATCCATCCTGCACAATGGCCTCAATGATGGCCGACTCGTCCGAACGGTCAATGCGCCGCACCTCTGCGATTCCGATAGCCATGGTTATGCTTGTGAGGAGTGATCTGATAACCTTAGTCTGCAAAGGGCACCACTTGAAGCCTCGATTAAATAGATGCTGATTCACTGGGTTGGGATATCCTCGTGTGTTATCTTGGCCTTATCACTCCAGAGCCATTTCTTCGCTTTGGGTATGTGGGGCCGTCAACCCTCCTCATCCATCTCGCATCCTCGCACCTAGTTTCGCTCCTTCTTCCACCGGGCAGGCTCTAATCATTATCTCGTCAGCTCTGGCTGGAGACTTCCCATTCTCCGTCTCCAATTCGAGTGGCTTGGTGCGGGGTTAACACCTGAATAGCTTCGCCCCGCATCACTTTCGCGCTGGAGCTATCTCCGTCCAATAACGGCGATTGCTGCCCTCAATGCGCGTATCAGTCATTAGTCTTGGGTTTTATTAGGGGACTTGTTGTATAGGAAACCATCACCGTTTCAACCGTCAGAACCTGCGAGGAGTTCGAACAACGATGGCGATGCGGGGAGCAGGAGGAGGCTCATGCCTCAGCTGTCGAACAAGGAAGGTGCGATGCGACCGAGCCTTCCCACAATGCTCCCAGTGCAAGCAACGGTCATTAGAGTGTATCGTCCCCGAAGCTCCTCCGCGTTTGTTGTGGCTGCCCACGAAAACATTCAGAGACCCAAGTTTGGAGAAAGAAGACACCGAGGCGGAGATGCATGTGAGACGCCAGCCGTTATTCGCGAGTGAGTACCAGCAAAGAGGATTAACACCAGGTTGTGACTAACCGAACCTATTTTTCCTCTAGAGGAACGACAAGCGCAGAATGCTGAAGATTTACTGGCTCTTACTTCCAATACTTCTATTGGAATGATTCTCGAGCAACTTGACCTGCAGGGAAATGAACTTCAAGAAGGGACCAGTGCTTCTCATGGGCCTTTTCATGTGTTTTGCACCGAGGAAGCCACATTACCGTCGACTCCGTTGCCGGTCCCCGCAGATGTTCTTGATTTTGAGCTATGGAGGCTTCTTTCGGACTGCCATGCGGGCACTTTGGATGAGGAAGAGCTCATTACGATTTCTTGGCCGGCAAGCACCTGTATAGCGGATGATTCAGCACTACCAGAAGAGGTGGAATGTCAGACCAGCTCTCCGCCTCCTCAAAATCAACAAGCCTCGCCAGAGCCAGCAGTATACGAATCACCGCTCGCACTGGGACCCTTAATATCAACTCCGTCAGATCTTCAAGACTTTTCCATGCCGACAGCGAAACTGTTACTCGACCATTATCAGACCATATCGACCACACTCTATACTCCTGCTTCTGTTGAGTCCAAAACGCCTTGGGAAATTCTCTACGTGCCAAATCTACTGAGCACCCTAGGCGAGATCGCACTCACGGGAAATAGCAGCGACGCTAGGGTGTCGCTTCTCTTTGCCGTGTTGGCCATCAGTGCCTTTAGATTGGATATCATTGAGCCTCGTCCCAACGTATCGGAGACTCCGAATTGGCATTCGCTCGGAGAGGTGTATCGTGAGCGAGCGACCAGAAGGCTGCAGATGACATTACGTGGCTTATCGGGAACTGCTCCTAAGAGAGAGAAATACAAGAATATATTGATGCCTTTGTTAAGTATGGTGACCATCTGTGTAAGGAATGCCCTTCGTCATTGCACCTCATCATGAAGCTAACTGATCAAATGTAGGCTGTCAGTGGCGAGATGAAAAATGCAGCTCACTACCTGAGTGATATTGAGCAGATAATAATGCAATACGGGATCCCCAAAGTCCGGAAGTCGCGCAAAGTTAAAATGCTTCACAGCATCTATCTCTACCTTCGCATTTTAACGAAAGGTGCTCACACTTACGACCGATGTCTAGGCAGCACTCTAGACGATGGTGTAGACCCAGACGCAGGACCATCTTTTCAGGAGAAGACTTGGGACATACTTTTAGAGGAATCCTCTCATATGCACGACACTCTGAATCTGGACTTTATGCAAAACTTGGCCCCCATGAAGACGACTTTCGAGCGGATATACTCCCTTCCAGAGTCATTATTCAAACTGATCTTCGAAACAACTCAATTATCAAGCAAAATAGAGAAGCTTCGTCATCTAAGACCCGCATACACGGACCATGATGCGCTATCGGAAGATGTGAAGAAGCTCGAGAATCGCATATGCCAGTGGGAATGTAACTACAGGGAAAGCACTCAATTCCCTGAAGCTGCAGGCACACAATCGCCCCGGAAAGAATTATTTCCCTATCACCTTATGCAGGCGATCTACACTGCTCTGATCATATATTTCTACCGAGCAATTCGAGACATGAACCCTATTGCATTGCAACCATATGTTCAGCAAACAATATACCACCTCCTCGAGTATGACAAACACAAAGAGAAACGGAAGGATCGCTCTTCCGATATATGCTGGCCTGCGTTTATTGCAGGATGCGAAGCAACCAGTTTGCAGTTCAGACAGCAGATCTCGGACTGGTTGAGAAAATCAACGAACTCCAGTGGAATGCGCATGTTCAAAGTGGCCCTTGAAGCCCTTGAAAAAGTCTGGGCGGCTAGGAGTCTCCCTGGAAATCAAGATCGCTCCTGGGGTAGTATCCTCAGCGAGTCCACTAACATGAGGGTCTTGGTACTCAGTTAGGGAGCTTCCGGAGAAATCTCATAAAGCTTTGTACCCATCGTGAGATACAACTGCTTCGTATTGCAAGTACACCTGGAACTCGGCATACAAACTTTCCTGTCTGGATGTCAGCAGCTTTCGATACGAGGCTAATGCGGAGCCTACCGATTCACTTGTACTTTCAAAAGTGTACCGAGCCGCTTCATCGTCAATGAACACCTTCTGACGGCCAACAGCAGCGGCCGCATCAGCCGCAAGCTGGATTTGGCAACTCTTTTCCATGAGCAAGAAAAGATATGCAGCCTCATCAACGGTGCCTCCGACGGTAAGTAGGCCGTGGTTTCTCAGGATCATTCCTTTGCCTTCAGGGCCGAGAGCTGTTGCCAACGCCTCAGATTCTTCTTCTTTTAGTACGACACCACCAAATTCTTTATAGACGCTCTGGGCCTTCCCGTAGAACATTGTGACGTCCTGATTCAGCATCTCGAGGGGCTGGGCGAATGCGGACCACGCCTTGCCGTAAGTCGAATGGAAATGGCATGCAGCATTCACGTCGGGCCTGGCCTTGTGAAGCGCGGCATGGATGAGGAATCCGGCCGCGTTGGCTGGACGCGACATGTTTCCTCCGAGAGCCATGCCAGACTCATCGACAAGGATCAGATCGGATGGTTTGATAAGGGCGAAATGAAGTCCAAGCCTATCGTTAGTGAACGTTAGTGTACGATGAGTCTGGTCATGGCAAGGTGGCGTCGTACGGGTTTGTCCAGAATCTTTCAGGAAATTCAGGATCTCTTAGTGAGATATGGCCACTCATTCCTTCCACAAAGCCATGTCTCGCAAAGACCCTGAATGCCCCAACCATATGGTTGAGCATGTGCTGCCTTTGGACCTCGACGTTGGTAAACTTCGGCACTCCAGGCAGCGGGGTGCCCTGGGAGATTTTCTCTAGGGCTGTTTCCTTTTTATTTCGAGAGATGCCTTGCGCCACGGCTGGTTGGTCGATTGAGGGAGCCATTGCAGCATAGGGGTAATCAGGAAGCGAGTTGGAGATACACCTGATACGGTCGTGAATGGTAGATTCCGAGTGCTGGGAAAATCTGGCGAAGATCTTTATGAGGAACGGAACCCTGAGCTTCTCGGCTGATTCAACAAAAGTTCGGCATCGCCTTCTGGATTCGAACTGGGGAAGGCGACGCCGGAGCCGATGATGGGCTATCTTCTATCGCGTGGAAAGATGACGCAGTGGAGACCTCCAGGTTGCCGTGTGACAGACGATCCCACTTTTGACTCTTCCTAGTCTCCATTCCTTTATCCAAGGTCGTTGCGTATCAATTGGCGAATCAGCTGTTGTTGATCCCATTCTTTTTAAACCGGGCAAGCCCCCATGTGGCAGTTCGCTCACCCCCATGCACGCTTCTGCTGCTGTGTATACAGCGAGGATCTGATAATATTGTTTTTAAATCTATTTTTCTACGCGTTCTTCTATTCTTTCGACCATGAGTGATGACGAAAAGCCACAGATCCCTTCCGCTGATGAGAAGGCCAATCTAGAGCCAACCATCAGCGTCAACGTAGGCGAGAGCGACAACCTCGGAAGCTTGCACCGGTCCTTTACTCCAAGACAAGTCCATGTGAGTGCTAATTACCTTTTTTCGTTACGAGTAAGCTTACCGTGGTAGGTCATCTCCTTGGGTTGCAACATAGGCAGTGGCTTGTTTATTGGCACCGGCAAGGCACTCGCCAATGGAGGCCCTGGGAACATGATCCTTGCATATTTCGCGGTCTGTATCGGTGTCTGGGCTCATCTACAAACTCTCGCAGAGATGACTATCGCTTTTCCAACGTCTGGTAATTATATCGACTATGCTGATCGATGGGTCGACCCAGCCCTCGCTTTCGGTGCAGGGCTTGCTGAATGGCTCGGTATGCCCAAACACTCATTAAGGATATCGTCAGCACTAATAGGCAACCAGGATGGACGGCTGTCTTCGCGTCAGAAGGAACTTTTTTCGTCGTTCTGGTTGACTACTGGGCAAAAGGTTCTGTGCCAGAAACTGCCCTGCGTAAGTTCTCTCTCTCCTACGGCTGAGGCTGCCCTAATATTGTATAGTATCCATCTTTGTTGTGATATGTCTCGTGGTCTTCTTGGTCCCAAATCAATACTTTGCCTGGCTTCAGTACTTTGGATCATTGGTCAAAGTATTTCTGTTCATTTTCAACACACTCATCTCTCTGGCATTAATCGGTGGCGCTGGGCCAAGCGGTTCTGTCAAAGATGGAAGCGCATGGATGGACCTTCCCGTTTTCAAAAACGGCTTTGGGGTGAGTGAGTCTACCTTACCGAAGAGCCTTGGTTGACTCTTATTAGGGCTTTGCCAGTGCAGCGCTTCTCGCAATCTGGGCCATTGGCGATCAAATCTACATCGGCGTGCTCGGCGGAGAGGCGAAATCTCCACGGTACTCCATGGCACATGCAGCAAATGTGGTTCCATGGCGCGTTAGTGTCTTCTATATGGTCTCAGTCGTCCTTGTCTCGGTCCTCGTGCCTTCGTCAGACGAGCGACTGCTTGGCGGCTCAGGGTCGGCTGCTTCTCCATTTGTGATTGCAGTTGATGACGCTGGCATCAAGGGTGTTCCAGATCTTATCAACGCTTGTATGATCATCGGCATTCTAGCCATTGCCCTCGAATGCATCTATCTGCCTTCCCGAATTCTGAGGACAATGGCCCTGCAAAGGATAATACCATCCTTTATCGCCAAAGTTGACGACAAGGGACGACCGCGATGGGCCCTCCTTATTACTTCTGCTGTTGGCGTTGTCTTGACCTACATGAGTCTGAGCGGTACGTTCACGCAGCCTGTGCAAGCAAGGTATCGCTAACACCGAGTACAGGCAAGGGCCTCGAAGTCCTAAACTGGCTGATCTCGATTACCAGCGCTTCCTTCTTCATCAACTGGGCAATCGTAGCATTTACCTCCTTCCGGTTCCGTGCCGCTGTCAAAGCCCAAAAAGCGCCTATCTTCTCAGAGACCTATAGCTGGAAATCACCCCTCTGGCCCCTCGCCCCAGCTGGCGCTCTCGTTATCTCGACTCTGCTCCTAATGTGTCTTTTATACAGTAGCATTGAGCCATTGGTACGTTTCTTGAATCTCCTAATCTCCTTGAAATCCCTACACTCATGCAACTGATTCGCAGGGGGACACGGGCTTCACTGCATACAACTTTTTCATGAATATCATCGGAATCCTAGTCATCGCCATACCGACGGCACTGTACAAGCTCGTCCTGCGTACGGAGTGGCGGGACCCTGCCGCGGCAGATCTGGTCACTGGGAGGAGACAGTTGACGCCGGAGGAAATTATGCTCATGGATGGCCATTACAGTCGGCCGCTTTGGAGGAGGGTTGGGACCTATGTGAAGCTTTGGTAAACATGCACCTAGTTTTATCCTGTTTGTGGTTCATGTACAGTAGTACCAGGATAACTTTTTGAGATTAATCTCATTTTCATTTTTATTTTTCAGGATTGAAGCAGCTGGATCTACATTGTAAAATGAGCCGAGCGCACATCTCGATTTCATATAACTACTAGACTGTTGCTATTTCCACCCCAGTCTGTCTTATACTACGATAAGATTGATATCGAATCATCGATACCCCTATCGATAAGCTGGATAGCCTCATAAAATCCCAATCGGGAAAGCGGCTCCGACTGAGTCCGCCCGCCCCGCCGGCGCCACAGCTCCGTCAATTGGATAACCCCGCATTCACGATTTTGACCCCCTCACGAATGAAGTTGGGTTGTCTCCCAAAGCTTTCGCTTTGTCTTTGTCCTTCTGAGTCTTTGCGCGAGACATTTCGTAACCGCACTGCTTGATGGGTTGCATTGTTCTTCAGGAAATGATTTCTTGTTCTTACTCGATATTACGTTGTGTTGCAGGTGTACGGATTTGCCACGAGTCTACGAGGGCCCTGCTCTCAACGTCGCGAGGATATCGTCGGCTCGCCACGTCCTGTCAGGTCAGTGCGCAGTGCTCGGTCGATTGAGAGATCGCGGTCTGGACGGGTCTAGGTACGAGCGCGGACTCTAGCTCGTCCCCTGCAGCGTGACTGCTTGTTTGTCTTACATTCCCAACTCAAAGAAACACTCGAGAATTTGTCGAGCTGACTGTCAGTCAGTGCGTGTCAGTCTGTCACGAGGCCCGATACGGACAAAGGAATTCGAGCCAAATCGCCGTCTGAGCTCATGGACTTGTGAATGACTTTCAATAGACTCATTGCCGAGAATTTAGGCCAATTTGGAGAACGGAGGACGCCGACGATCGAATGCGCAGCGCAACGCAGCGCAAATTATTGTATAGTAGCAGGAGCTTGTGGAGAGTCAAGGATGCGATTTGCGACTCATTCGCGAGCCCTTACCCGTCAAGGACCCTTCGAGTTCTTTTCAACCCGACACCAACGCCATTGGCAAATCATTGTCGGCTCTCAACGATCGTTGGCCTCCGCGGAGTTGATCAGCGTAATAATAAAACTGTCTGCAGACGCATATTTCAGGAAGCGCTAACCGCTTCAATACGTGGACAACAATGAGCAGCGGCGCAGCCTGTCACAGATTTGTAATGTGGCGCGGGAATCTCTCGAGTCAAGGGAGGAATCCGGAAGGATCCTTCGGCGATTTGAGGTTTCAATCGAGTAATTATACCTCGGGACTGAGGGTTCAGGAAAGCGAAAGTCGAGCCGATCGCGGATCCCGGAGACGGCCGATGGGGAGAGAAGGGAAGAGGCAGACTGCTGGCTGGAGAGTCGTGGAGACAGGAGACAGCTTGAGTGAAACCATGGGTCGAACCTTGAAAAAAAAAAAAGCGATTGAAAAGAGGCGACGGATCAACCGGAGGTCCCGATCTCGGACCTAGCCCCGATTAGGCAATGGTGAGGGTATCCCAAGCGTTGCGAAGGAAGGGACCCCTTCTGGCGCTTGCCACTTGCGCACGATGCGAGAAAGGGCTTTGTTCCGCGTCCACGTCAATTAAACGTTTGTATGACCTTTGGCCAGGGGGGCAAACAGCAAGAGGGGCTGGCTCTGGCGGTGGTTGAAGGCAGAGAGTGGACAATAAGATCGAGTAAGGTGGTTGTGTCCGGCGGTTGGGGTGGATCCGGGTCTCGGTCCCGCAGACGAAGTTTTGCAGTTTTTGTTACTCGATGGATAACTCTCGGGAACCCAGTGGAATTTGCACGCCTATCGAGCTATATAAAGACATGCCCAAGGCTCTTATCAGTTGCTGTCTGACTTGGCTTATCTCCTTGCCTGCGCGCCTTATCTTGGGTTATCTCCATTAATCCCCCCCCAGTCCGCTCTTTTCTTTCCTTTTTTTGAGCGGTTCCTTTATCCTCTCTTCCATCTCTGAGCATTTTCTCTCCCACCGTTCTAACCCACTTCGAGATGGACGCCGACATCCCTGCCATCGCCGTCTTCACCTCGTCGCGAGCCGTCGTCGGTGGCCGCCTGACCTCTGCCACCATTGTCGTCTCGCGCTCCACGGGCAAGATCACAGCCGTCTTCGACTCGGTCATTCCCGTCTCAGACTTCCCCGATGGCACTCCCTACACTGACTTCTCCCCGTATGTGCTGCTCCCCGGATTGGTTGATGCTCATGTCCACCTCAACGAGCCGGGCCGCACCGAGTGGGAGGGCTTCTATACAGGCACCCAGGCCGCTGCCTTTGGAGGTGTCACCACCGTCATTGACATGCCCCTCAATGCCATCCCGCCCACTACCACTGTAGAGAACTTCAAAGTGAAGCTGCAAGCTGCCGAGGGCAAGTGCTGGGTTGACGTCGGCTTCTATGGCGGCATCATCCCCGGAAATGCGGGCGAGCTCAAGGCGCTAGTCAAGGAGGGCGTCCGTGGCTTCAAAGGATTCCTTATCGACAGCGGGGTAAGTTTATCGCCGTCCCTTGGTTATCAGTATCATGATGGTATATGATAAGGATTGTGTACTCACACACACTGTAGGTTGACGAGTTCCCCGCGGTCTCTTCTGAAGACGTTCGAAAAGCCATGGTTGAACTCGCCGATGAGCCTACCACGCTCATGTTCCATGCTGAGATGGTCCCTCCTAAGACCTCATCGTCTGACGAGGGTGCTCTTGTCGTGCCTGAAGGCGCTCCAGAGGCATACTCCACCTTCCTAGCCTCGCGCCCTTCAAACTTCGAGACATGTGCCATTGAGGAGATCCTCGCCCTGTCTCATCTTGCTCCCAACCTCCCTCTGCACATCGTCCACCTCTCCGCAATGGAAGCCATCCCTATGCTGCGTAAGGCCCGCGCAGAAGGCGTCCCCATCACCGCCGAAACATGCTTCCACTACCTCTCCCTTGCCGCCGAGGAGATCCGCGACGGCGACACCCGCCACAAGTGCTGCCCGCCCATCCGCTCCAAAAACAACCAGGACGCCCTGTGGGCCGAAATTGACCGTCACGCCGAGGATGGTGTGATCAAGACCGTCGTCTCAGACCACTCCCCTTGCACACCAAACCTCAAACTCCTCCCCTCCCACATCCCTGGCCACTGCGCCCCGACCACGAAGTCAACAACCACAACGACCGCACCGGCAATCACGGACCCCGTCATCAACGAAGGCAGCTTCCTCTCCGCCTGGGGCGGCATCTCCTCAGTCGGCCTGGGCCTGCCCATCCTCTGGACGGAGCTGTCCCGCCGCAAGGGCCTCGCCTCGCACCCCAACGACACAACAACCAAGCAATCCCTGCAAGATATTGTGCGCCTCTGCTGCACCAACACCGCCAAGCAGGTCGGGCTCGAAAAGTCCAAGGGCGACCTCGTCCCCGGGTTCGACGCCGACTTTTGCGTCTTCGACGATACGGCCGAGTGGGTCGTTGAGCCGTCCGCCATGCTCTTCCGCAACAAGTGCTCGCCGTACCAGGGCAAGACGCTCCGCGGTATGGTCCGGGAGACCTGGCTGCGCGGCGAGAAGATCTTCAATCGCGAGGACGGGTTCAGTGCCAAGGCGCCGACGGGAGGGTTGTTGCTCGAGACACGGGTTTGATTCGACTTTTCCTCTTTTCCTTCATTCTTCGAGCACCACCTTGCACATACGCACCCCTCCTTTCCTATCTTCCATCATGACTGCCCCTGCGCCGCATATTCCGAAGCGCCATTGCCACGGAGCTAGTCAACCTCTATATATGACGACCCTCGAGGAAAGAAATACGCAAGAAAGATATATGATACCCACTAATGAATGACCCCCACAGCATCTAAGCATGAGCATGAGAAGCATGCCATGTTTCTGCATTACACCAGCGAGTGTAGACTTGTTTTCGGTTAGCTTTTTTGTTTGATAGAGAATACCATAATCGTGTCCATGATCATCTTGGTTCCATGGAAACTTTGATGTAGCACAAGATTGTTTCTTGAAGTGGCAGTCCAATTATCGATCTAGTTCATTTTCGTGGAAGTCATCTGGTAGTATCGTACAAATCGTCTGCCTGTCTGCGCTACTGCCTTCCAGTGACAGGTGAGAACAGAGCAGAACAGAACTGCAGGACAAATAAGTCCACTCAGCAGGCTTGGCAGAACTTACTATAGCCCATCCACGTATCCATCCGTCCGTTAGTCACCCGGTATTGTCCTCATCTTTGTCTTTCTTCTCCCCTTCTTCCCACTTCTCTCTTACCCGTCTCCGTACACCTCCATTGGGGCCTCGTCCCCAGATAATCTCCTCATCGTCCTTGCCAGGCGCAGGCACAGGAATTGGAATTGGAGTTTCATCGTCCGCATCCTTACTCCTCGCCCGAACCTCCTCCTTCTGAATAACACTCTTCCTCTCCTTCATTTTCTTCTCCTTCTTCCTCGCCTGTTCGACCTTCCCCAGATAAATTGCATAAATAGCCACCTCCGCAACGCCAACGGCGAGCGCCGCGAAAAGCGAAAGGAGTACGCGGATGGGCTCGGAGGCACCCCCGCCACCCGTATGATTATGCATAGACGCCCGCGTAGAAGGCGACCACATCGACACAATGGTCGAAACCAGCACCTCCGGCGTTTGGAACGACGTGAGCGCCCAGTAGACACTGAACCCGGTGATGAGGACGGAAAGGAAAATGTTTAGCACGAGGGAGGGAGTGAGCGGGTCATTGTAATCGGAATCAGGGTTAGAGTTCGTGTTTGTATCGTGCAGTGCGGCGAGGGTTGGTGTTGAGGATGCGAAGATGTCCGGAGATGGGGATAAGGTGTTTGCGGCGTGTGCTTGGTGTGGTTGGAGCATGCGGCTGTAGGCGTCTGATTCGGCGGCGGCGAGAAGGCGCGCTTTTAGGGCAAGGTATTCGGGGCTCTATTTATCTTTTGATCAGCTCTTTTCGGATAAGTATGAGGAATGATAAATGGCGGCGCACAGGTTCTGGTTTCGGAGGTGGAGGCGGGATGTATAGTTTTGTTCCGCGGAGGAGGGAGTCGAGGTCGAAGCTCCTGTCTTCGATCTTGGCGGGTATAGAGGTATCTTTGAATATGTGCCTATCGCGGAAATAGCGAGATATGCGGATTATTTGATGGTGGGATATTGGGTTCGCCAGGTTCAGCGTGTTGGGGACATTGAGCTCTTCGCGGGAGGAGGGAGGGATTGCCTCGAGGGCGGAGAGAATGCGAGGCGTTGCGATCAGGCGGACCATGATGGACGTTTGCTAGCTTGATAGACCCATAGTAGTCTGCAATTTAGGGTGAAATCAGACGTTGAGGAGACGAAGGTGCAAGCTCAAGTCGACCAGGTCCAAAAGCGAGGCCGGACGGCGGCCCAAGCCACCTTTCCCAAAGAGGAAATCAACTCCCCCACTCCACTCGACACTTTTCTCCCACTGCATCATCTCAAACTACACTCCAGCTACACTCTCCTCAACGCCAGGGCTTAGTACACATATCATAATGGCCGACAAAAAAGCAACGTATGCCCCCCTCCTGTCCCAATTCATCCAACCTCATTCCACCCCTCCATGCTCCAACACAATCTAACCAAACCAGAGAACCAACAACAAACCCCCGCGGTATCCCCGTCGCCCCCTTCGTCGACAATGTCTCCGACTACGTAACGACCCGCGCAGACGTCGAGCCGACCATGAACTCCTTCCGTGAGATGATATCCAAGTACCAATTCATGGAAGTTAACACAACGCGGCGCGCGGCGGGGCTCCGCGAAAAGATCCCGGACATCAAGAAGACGCTCGAGATGGTTCGGTTCTTAAAAGCGCGGCGCGAGAATAGTCTGGGGCCCCTCGAGACGAACTTCGAACTCAATGATACGCTTTATGCGCGCGCGGCGATTGATACGGAAGATACCGATGAGGTGTACCTGTGGCTGGGGGCGAATGTTATGCTTGCGTACCCGATTGAGGAGGCGGTGGTGATGTTGGAGGAGAAGTTAAGTGCTGCAGAAGTGAGTTTGGCGAATTGTGATGAGGATTTGGAGTTCTTGAGGGAGCAAATTACGGTATGTACTCGTCCCCTTCGTTCTTGATGCCGAATGGCGGTGGCTAATCAATCGGCTGTAGACACTGGAAGTTGCTACGGCGCGTGTGTATAACTGGGATGTTGTGCAGAGGCGGAAAGAGAAAGCGGAAGGGAAGGAAGAAGAGAAATAACTGAACCTTAAGATGAAAAAGGGGTCAGGTAGCTGGCTACTGACCTGCGATATGTGCTATCTTTCTGGTGAACTGAGCTACCTATATAACCTGTCTCATGTGCGCTGGGCTGCAATTAACTCTCTGGCAGCCCAGGGAATCGAATGTGGTATGATAGCATCTTTTGATTCCTACATATGTAGACTCCTAGGGGTGATTCCTTTCTACGGCGCTCTGACTACATTCAAATTCAAATAAACCAAGTCTGTATAATTCATGATCACTTGAACATTTATATGAATTCGTGTCTATCATGGGCCACATAAACATCACTCTAGATGCTGAAAACCAGATGTATCATGAATAGGTCAACCAACAATAACCGGAAATGTGCGCTTAGATAGCAGCTTAAAGTGGAGCACCAAATACTCAGCGATGCCATAGGCAGCTCATTCAAAGAAGTTCTCAGGCGAGTAAAAGTGAAAAAGAAGGGGAAAGAGGTGGCCATATCCCAGAATTATCAACGATGTATCAAGTAAAATCTCAATCATTGTAGGTCATCAATCATCAACCAGAGCCGCCGCAGTCAGGCTCAAAAGTGGCATTATCTACTTGGGAGAATCGACGAATTGTGTGCTACCCAAGAAGAACGGCTAAGGCGAGTTATTAGTATCGGACACCGCTCTGTCGCGGGCTCGCTTCGCAATATCGAGTTCGGCTTCGTCGTCGATGAGGGTCCAATCTTCAATATCGGCAAAATCGTCTTCGGCATCAGCCTTTGCCGCTTGTGTGGGAGAAAGCGGTGTAGAGGAAGCAATCAAGCGCTGTTGAGTCAGAGTTCGGGCGTATTCCAGGTTCCGGTAGATGGTTTGTATAGCAACGCCTACACCGTCCTCCTGCCTGATGTTAGTGACCGTGATCCACATTCTGATAGTTAGAGATCTTACATTGCGAATCCGCTCTCCGAGGTTCCTGGCCTTCACAATCATGCGCTCGCTGTGTGTGGCCTCCCACAGGGCACGAGAAAACACACTGACATTCAGTTTCTTCATGCAGATACCGACGCCGAGGTCTTCAACGCGGTTCCCAAAGAAAAACTGGTCGCCAAAGAACGGCTTAACTATTGTGGGCACACCGGCACGGAGGCTTGCTCCGGTAGTCCCCGCACCACCATGATGGGCAGCAGCATCAATATGTGAGAAGAGCCAGTCGTGGGGGGCAGATTGGATCTGGTGAATTTCAGGGGGCAGAGGGATCTCTGCTTTCGCACTGGATGGATCTCCGAGTCGAGCCGACCAACCTTTAGAGAGAATGCAGCGTACATCCGCTTTCGAAACCGACTCGACAACAGTTCGTGTCAATGCAGCCGGATCTGACACCACGATAGACCCGAAGCCTATATAGACAACCTTCTTTCCGTCCTGGCGTGCACGATACATGAAATCTGCAAGTTCTTTGGGAGGAGTCCAATCGGACCCTTCGTTGAGGAACCAGTACCCAGTTATATCAATCCAGTCTGGGTAGTCGAGAGGCGGTGGCACGACTGAAGGCGAGTAGTTGTAGAGAAACGGGACCTTGTTGGGAGCCATCTTGTCCATATTAGTAGGCTTGAGTCCTAAGTCCTTTACTCTCCAGCGGTTCACTTGTTTGCAGATGGCCTGCCAAAAAACGGTGTCAAACATCACGTAGGAGATATAATTATACGCGCCGCCCATTCGATGCTCTGGTACTGCGAATGCATGGGGGTACGCGCGTGTTCGAGACCAAGGCATTGTGAAACCGCGAAAATATGGGATTTTCAGGGCTTCAGCAATATGTATTCCAGCCATCGCACTCGGAGACTCGATGAGTATGTCGCTACCCTGGCAAGCTTTCCAAGAAGATGACAGCAGATCATCAATCCAACCCCGGAACTTGGCGGTAGCTTCCTTGAGGAACGAATAAGTAAACATTCCATTTTCCACGCAGAGCCTCATGAGTTCAGCTGGGTCACCATCTACTGGCGCAAAATCAATCCCATGCTGTCGAATCCAGGGTTCGAACTCGGCGTGTGTGGCGATTTTGGGCTTGTGTCCCTCCGCCAATAAACCTTTGCACAGGGCGATATATGGCTGTACATCGCCACGTGAGCCGATGGTTAGGCATGTGACCCTTAGAGACTCGGTGGGTTTGAAGTTGACAATCGAGGCACGTGGGTCGTCAAAGATGGTTTGGATCTCGGAGGACTCGTCCAGTGCGGAGCGTAATTCTTGCTCAGAAGAAGCATCTGTGCGGGCTTCTTGTAGCATGCGGTGCTCTTGCTTCGCTGCTTCGGAATCATCCTTTTCTTGCTGTGTCAACAAAGCCGACTCAGCTAGGAACTTCACGGTCTCAAGTCTTTGATGGAGAGTAACAGCGCAGTCGTCACGGCTGCCCGGGTCACTGAACTCAAAAAATAGTTCCTCGTGTCCTCGAATGATCAGAACAAGTCCATGGTACCCAAATCGGAAGCCTTTTTCTTTCTCCACGTTCTCAAGGTCTTTCAAAGGGAGTATCATTTTGGTCCGGGTGCCTGGCAAAAGCGTGCGGAAGCAGAGTCGATTTTGACTCAAATAGATCTTGCCGAAGAGCGGGAACATGCGGTGCAGATGAACATAATAAGCCGCTTGAAGCTTCTCTGTTGGTGGCAATGCAAAATGAGCACGGAAGCGTTCGGCATCCTTCTCCTTGGTCTGGAGATCAAGGCCGCGTTCGTTCGGGCTACCGTCAACCTCGTCGTAATGTTTACCACCACCAGCCCACATCCCTGAGACCTTTTCGATGTAGCCCATCGACTCAGTCGCCAGAAGATTACTCATTTCTTTCGACCTGCTCTTCACGTACTCAGCGATATTAACAGCACCCCGGAGAGGAAACGAGCCAGCTCTGACGAGATCGTTCAAGGCAAGCGCAGAGGTAAGCCGTGAAACCTCTTTGTTTTCTTGCCCAGAATCGCTAATGGCATCCTGAGTTCCGGGTCCACCGCGGACTAGGCCATCAAGGGCATGCTCTGCTATTGACCTAGCCGTTTCGTCGGTATTCCGGCGCCTAAATCTGACGGGACCTGCATTTTGCTGCTCCAAATTGTGCATCGTGGGAGATTGAAAGACATCGCTCCGATTGAGTATGTCGCTCGCAGATTCCGTTGTGTCAGTCACTGATTGCAATACAGCCGAGTACTCCGTGGTCTGATCCATGGAATGAATGAAGGAACCTGAAGAATCCTGCTGTCTGATCCGAGGAGAAGTTGCTGTGCCATGAGGTTCAGAGCCTAGAAGACTTGTGCTGGCACTTCTTCGTCGCCTCGAACTCGTTGTCAAGGGCTCTTGTAGTCTGATAGCACTCGTAATCGACCACCTGCTCTGAGATCCGCGGGCTCTCTTGGAGTCGGTTAGATGGTTCGGTCGTGGAGATAAGCCTAAGGGAGAGCCTCTTGTCGGAGTATCGCCGATAAGCCCTTTTAAGATATCGAATGCATCTCGACCCGACTTGAAGAACGTGAAGTAATACTGGGTACGATTAGAAAGGTGAGCATCTAATAGAAGGAGTGGAAGGTAACATACCTCATCGATTGCGACACCATCTTCAGCGTCAACAGCACGGATTTTAAACGTCTCAGCGAACTCCACCATTGGACTCTCCTCAATGTCAATGATATTCTCGACAGGAAAAGACACCTTGACACTGTAGTGCCCGTTATGCGTCCGGAAAATAACTTTCTGCAGAGCTTTCACCCATTCTTTTGCAGATCTCGAGCTATCCGCTTTAAAATAATACGTTCGATAGTCGGTTGTGATCTGGAAATCCCTTGACTCCCTTCCCTTCTCTTTTGACTCGGCCAGGGACGCAGATATCCCGTACCTAAGATCGATCCGACCAGTTGGGAAGTAACGGTTGTGTGGTTCGGCGAAATACGAGAGGACGTCTCCTTTCAGCTCAAACCAATTGCGGTTGTACTTTGGGTTCTTCTTCCCGCGTTTATGAATCCAGCCAGTTTTGCTGACCACGGTGGATTTCCTAGGCAGATAGGCGTAGAAGCATATGTGCTTTTCGGTCACATACATGTATCCTTGCAAGAGCATACTTTGCAATAAGGAGCATGCGTACTCAACGATAATCTTTTCTGGTGTAGAGAAGCCGAACATCTCCATCAACCGGAGCGAGAGCGGAGACGCTTCTGACTGCGGAGCTTCGCTGTCGTTCTTGCCCTCTTGCGAAGTTTCCGAGCTTTCCATTTCCTCGCTCTCCAAGCGTGCCTGTGCCTCAAGCATACGGCTAAGGACAGGGGCAGCTCGAGGTGTCGCGCTGCGTGGTCGGGGAAGAGATGGGAGAGCAGGGAACGGCGACAGCCTTTCGTTTGTCGATGGCTGAGGCGGCGGCGCAGTCGTTTCTCGTTCTTTGTCCTTTTTTGTCCCTGTCTTAAATGGTTGGAAGAGCTTATGATCCGATATTGACCTTCGATGGCGACGACCTCTATCCTGCGAACTACTCCTATCTCCAGGAGACGGCGGTACTTGTAGAGTTCCATCTGCTCGTGGCGAGTCAGCTTCTTGTGAGCGCGAAACTTGGCGGGTATCCGTCTCTCCTTCGCCGTCACTGTCACTAGAGTCGTCAAAGCGGGCGCGGAAATCAGAGCGAGTTCCAACGGCGGCAATCAGAGACAACATGGATTGCCCCATGTGCTGTAGGCCATCTCGCGATCTGTTACCGCCGGGCGGAGCAGTGTAGTCTATTTGAGCATCATCTTGATCGTCCTTTAGACGTTCTGGAAAAGCGCTTGAGAACATGCGGCTAGTCGATAACGATTGTCTGCTTGCGCTAAGTCTTTGGTCCACTCGCCGTTTCGCATCGTCTAAGAACGGTCGCATCTTCGAAATCTGGGTAGCTGGGGAGATATGTGTAGGTGGAGGGTAGAGGTTCGAAGGGAGCAGGTGTAAGTGGACTCCGAGGCACCTGACGGATTCTGGGGATCTGGTGGATCACTTTTCTATAAAGTGTCGGTGGAGGTCACGATAAGGCTTCGGAGCAGATCAAGCTAAACAAAGCAGCTGACCATGTTGGTTAGAATAGCCTCAAAGCTTTAAACAAACAGAGGGAGAGAGAAAATGTAAGAAGCGGAAGCTACCCACTATGTATCGATTCCATGAGCTGATAAGGGACGAGAAATGGTTCCGGGGACGGGGATCAACGAACCGTTACTGCGTACAACACCATGGGACGGAGCTATTGAGTCATTTTGGGGACAGAGAGGCTGTGGCAGTTACCCGAAAATGACAAAGAAAGCCGGAAGGCGTCGAGAAGCAAGTTTGATGCAAACCGACTCGGCACAAAGGCGAAGCAGAAGTCCTGTGCAGCGCAGAGCAGTCAATGGCCTCGTCCTCTGGCGTCACTTGTCTGCATCAGCAGGCGCATGTGAGTCCATGAGCCAATTAAAAGCAATTCATGTGACCACAAGGGCAAAGATCCTCCAATCACGTTACTATGGGTAGTTTTGAAGTTCTTACATGTTTATGTCATTCAGTATCAAACCTTCAGGTGAACTTGAGTCAGGAAAAATCGTGGCCTTCAGTAAAGGAGAGGATACTCCTGGGCTCCTTTTGGATTGATTTTCTCCATCACCACTCAAGAGACGCTCAGGGCATTTTCTCTGGCTGCCCAAGGTCCTCCCTCCAGACCCTCGCGGATGAGTCCATGCAGATCTGTCTAGCTCCATCGAGTTAGTTGATTCGCTGTCACCAGGTTACCGCCCTGGCGCCTGATATCAACTTAAGGCTTAGCACTTACGGGCCCACCTATAGGCTAGTATTGACTGCTCCAAGGCAGCTTCATGAACTGTGCCGTGGCTTGGAGAGTTGATCGCAAAATTGGTTCATCGGGATATACGGAAGCTGATTATTGCACGGCTGGAAACCCAATAATACATCATCGCAGTCCATCTCTTGTGTCCATTCAAACCGCAGGCGCTGACAAGGCAAGGCGCCAGAAACCAAACTGACGGGCATGAGAAATCCCGGCTTCCTTGAGATATACAGAACAAACCATGTATCGCTAAACTTTTGAGAACATTTCCAAATAAGTCATACTCGACCCGCAATTAAGCCTTCTCTGTCTTCTTTCGCTTTTTGCCGTCTCGATCCTTGCTCTTCTTAATCTTCTCTTCCACGGCATTGTCACCGTTGTCGATGGAGTGCTTCTTGGACTTTTTCCGCGGTAAGCCAGCAGACTGACTCGCATCACCCTCTGTTGATTGATGCTTGCGCTTCCGTTCTTTGTCCTTCTCGCCTATGAGGGCTCTGATTGTAGGCTCTTCTCCTTCTGACTCTTCGCCGCTCGACCCAAGCGTCTGTGGTGGGCCATCACCGCTGCCTACAGGCCGAAAGCGCATCTTCAGGTTCTTGGGTTGTTTCCTCGGCGGCTTTTCAAGTGCCTTTGCAGCTCTAACGGTCGTTTCTTCGTATTCCGCACCTCCCGGAAGCTCGATCGTTTCTTGGATGTGATAAGTCGGAACGTTCGATGTAGCGCTTCTGTACGTCTTTGTCTTCGAATCGTAAAGGAAGAGTGTCTGTCCACTGGAAGCGGCGTGTTTCAGGCTGTCGACTGGGATTCCGTATCGCACGCCCTTGTGCTGCATGATTGGCTCGCCCTTCAATGCGCCGGCGAGTGAGACCTCCTCGATATTCGAAAGGGGGAGGTATGCCGGTGCAGTGATGTGAAAGATTTGCTTGCCTTGCAGGTTCGATAATACCGAGGATGTAGAGGAGGTCGACGACTGATTTTTGGCGGACTTGAACCCAGAAGGAGGTTTGTAGGGCTGAGCAGGACGGATGGTACGCGCTTGAGAAGTCCTAACACACATTAGCAAATATATAGATGCCCGGTCAGAAAGCATACTTGAACTCAGACTGTCCATTATATCTCTCTAGCGCTTTCTCTGATGTGACACTTTCGCTCTCGCTTTCACTCGCGGAATTGCTCGACTCCTCTTCCTCCGAGCTGGAATTCGACGATTCCTCAGCCTTACGACTTGACCCTGCAGAAGAACTTGATTCACTCTCTGATCTCTGTGCGCGAGCCGACTTTGGCTCCTTGGCTGGTTTAGCGGCCATTGTGTTCAGTCTGGACTGAATTCGAGAAAACTGGAACGAGACGTATGGAGTCGAGCCAGCGCGTTTGGGCTGGAGTAGCAGTTCGAGGGAATCAATTTAATCCAACTCAACAATTGTAACTTTTTGTGAGGCGGAAAGGGGTGCTCGAAGGGGACCAGCAAGATTTGTGTTTGTGCAAGTTGCGACAAGCCGAGTCGAAGTTGGAGCAATCTTTTTTTTGCTCCGCAGAGCACGGACCACCACCGAAACTCCGCAGAAATTATTCTCGATGAAGTTCTAGAAGAACTCATTGCAATCAACCACTTTGAAGAAACTGCCAGAAAGCATTTCTGGTTTTCAGCATGATGAAGAGAAAGGCCGAGAAACAGCAAACCTCAGGTAACTCCCAACTCTGCAACTAGTTACTTCTGTAATTGCGGCTCAAGGCTAATGGAATCGTTTCCTAGCTCCGGTCAGTGCATTCGCCGCGCGCAAAGCCCGAATGCAGCAGACGCAGACTATAGTTGCTACGGAGAAAATTACACATGCGGATTTGACTATAGAACCGCCGTCTAAACGCCCGCGACGCTCGCTCGAGGAGACACAGCCGCAATCGAGACAGGATGCAGCGAAACAAGTCGCGAAGCGAGGGGCTGTGAAGGCTGAGAAGGTCGCACAAACAACAGTTCACAACGGAACTCGAAGCGTCCAGACGAGGAAGGCCGAAGATGTTGTTGTTGATGAGAGCGGAAATCAGAGCTCGTCAGATGAATCCGAAGAAGACGTGCTGGAGGAGAACGCCGCTGTGATGCCTGTTCCTGAAACTGAGGATGGGTAATTATTCAAGCCCGTTTTGGGATCGAAGATTCTTGCTGATTATTATAGCTATGAGTCTCCCGCCGATACACCAGCTCTGACGATGGAGTTTCCGTTATCGAAGACCCGACTGAACAAGAGCAGTATTGTCTATGGGGACGAACATACCCTCTGCGTCCGCATACGAGAAAAGATGGTATGTACCTGGCACACATCACTCAAATCAACGCTAATACCCAGCTACAGAGTATGGTACTCATCGGACATTATGATCTCTGGGTGAAACGGGGAGTTGTGAGCTTGATGGGTGCCAAATTGCACCCTTCCCCTCGGGTCTATAGGGTCTACGCCCCTTCGACGCATTCGCTCCCTGTGATCAAATGTGTCTCTGGCGTCGACGGGGCAGCAGAGGTCGAGTTCAAATCATGCCATAGCGGGATCTACCGTCTCAGAGATTTATCGCATCTATATCAGCGGATATGGAATGGCGTCAACACCCCAGCAGACAAGCTCAGTCTCAAACAGGTGGAGCAAGGCACGAGAAGGACATTTTCGGTGGTGAGATCTGACCATGACAACCGTTTTGGAAATTATAAGTCTGACCATTATAGCTCCACACGTCGGCAGACGACCCCCTGAAGCGCCATTTGCGGCCTCTGCATCTGGAGAAGCAGTGGAGCGCGGCTATCAAAACCCTATCTCAACGCGCAGGCCGACTCCAGGTCCTTGTTTGCGGCCCTAAGTCTTCTGGAAAATCGACCTTCAGCCGCTATCTTCTAAACCACCTCCTCAGCCCAGCTCCTCAGACAGAATCAAATTACTTCAACACCGACGGCGTCGCCTTTCTAGATCTCGACTCCGGCCAGCCCGAATTCTCCCCCATGGGCCAAGTATATCTCGCCCACATTCGCTCCCCCGTCTTCGGACCGCCCTTCACTCACCCGTTGTTGACCAATGACCGCGATGGAATCATCATCCGCGCCCACCACATCGGCGCAACGTCCCCAAAAGAAGACCCAGATCACTACGTGCTCGCCGCCACAAACCTCATGGAACACTATCGTGCCCTCCTAGCAACATACCCGCAATGTCCCCTCATCATTAACTATCCCGGCTGGATTTTCGGTCTCGGTCTTGAAGTGGCGACATACCTCGTCCGTTCGCTGGGTCTCTCAGACGTGGTCTACATGAGCGAGAAAGGACCCATGGAGGTCGTCGAACCGCTCAGACAGGCCGCAGGGGCCGCCAGAACCCCTTTGACGATCCTCCCCTCGCAGCCCACCGAATTTGTGAGCAGGTCCAGCGCACAGCTCCGCGCAATGCAGATGCAGTCCTACTTCCACCTGTCGCAGCCGAAGGAACTGAACCAGGCCATCTGGTTGGAACAGCCGGTCCTTAAGACCCGCCCATTCCATGTCCGCTATGCAGGCCCGAATCGGGGTGTTCACGGGATCATGGTCCTGGGCTCACAGATTAGCCCTGATCTCCTCGCCGATAGCCTCGAGGGATCCGTCGTCGGCGTCGTGGCCGTTGAATCCCCAAATGCCCTCCCAACACCTCTAGACCAGCAACCCTTCACCGAAGAAAATGAACCTACTAGCGGCGATGACGCCGACATCGAAACGACCAACAACACCGACGACCCATCACAATCCACATCTCCATCCCCAATCCCGGTACTCAGCTCCCAAATAACCCCCACAAAAGAAAATATCCCCTACTTGCTCCCACCCCCAGGAACCGGAACCAGCACGCCACTACACCCATCCTCCTCGACCTCCCTCGGCCTCGCCCTCATACACAACATAAACCCGACGAACAACACAATCGCACTCAGCACACCGATCCCGCCTTCGCGGCTCCGTCAATCCCTCGAGCAGGGCCACGCGCTCGTCCTTGTCCGTGGAATGGTCGATAACCCGAATTGGGCGGTTAGCGAGGAGTATGTTTCGGCCAAGGCGGCGGAGCGGAGGGCGGCGAGGACGGTGCTGAGGTCTGGGGCTGCTGGAGATGGGGACGACGAGGGCCAAGAGGATAGAGCGGGTCAAGAGGCGGCCCTTGCCAGGGCGAAGGAGAGGGTTCGTCGTGCGAAGAATGTGCCGTTCTTGACTGTTGTTGAGGATCATGGGAGGAGAAGGCAGGACGAGGTTGAGCGGGAGAGGAGGGGAGGCGGGTTGTGGAAGTTGAGGAAGAAGGCGGTTGTTGAGGAGGAGAGTGAGGCTGGGTACTGAGTTAATATGGAGGGCTACTATTATCATGACCGAGCCATTGGATGTGAGGCTACGTGCTATCCTTTTAGTGTAGCTGTCTAGCTGCGATGTATATGTATTATCACTCTTAGAGATATCTAGATCGATGAAGCCTACTTGGCGCTTACCAGGCTTTCACCCATATATACTTGCTCAGTCTTGCTGCATCTTAGACTTGTACACGGTACCTGTCCCTCTCAACCAAACCAAACAGCCAACCAAGCATTCATCTTTTATGTTTGCCCCTCCAACAATAGCCTAAGACATTATCGCATCCGCATCGGATCCGCATAGTTTACACCGGATATACGGTCTGACAATATTACCGACTCCCATGGCCCAGAACCGTAGAGCTAGACTCAGCAGAGATTCGAAATTGAAAACCTTGAAGTAAGCAATCTAAGAAAGTTTTGTAAAGTATAATATAGTTAAAACCTTCACGAGCGGGCCCAACGGGAGCCCAGAGTTCAGCGGGCAGTTGGCCTCGTTTACGATGGAGTCGTGATGTTCACGTCTCATGCGCAGGCGACTTAACTCTGTTTCCGGTGTGTTTGGAACTTTGGGGTCTGGGCTCCGGGATGCGGGACGGACGATGTGAGTTGAGTTGCTGACCGGACCGGTGAGTTTGAACTTTGGTCTTGCCAGCCGTCGAGTAGAGTCCAGTGCCTTCGTACACTTGACTCGCCGTGTCATAGCGTGTATGGAGAAAGGTATGGCCAGCGGCCCGTGTGCCTCCATCTGCAGCCTCGAGGGTCGAGACTCGAGAACGATATCGTTACTATACGAACCAAGTCATGCGGTGCTCGCGATGTAACCTGGAAGGCTACTTGAGCGAGACAGCGCGGTCCGAGTCCGAGCCTGAGCCCGAGTTTACGTGCAGACGCCTGTAGAGTCTCTTACTCGGGATGGCCAGAATGAGGGGTTGATGCAGGTGAAGAAACAGTGCGTACATAGAGTTCCACTGTGATGCATACAAGTTAGAAATGAGAATGAATAATATGCCGCAGCGCTAGTCTTAGCGCAGCGTGCAATATAGTTCTCTAGCTGGGAAAGCTTTTCCGGGACGGCGGTCTGCATGAGATCAATTGCGATGTGTCCACTTGGGAAAGAATTGGAGGTGGGCTAGAACTGGTTGATTAGAAAGATGCGAGACTCGAGATTGTTGCCTTGTCGTGGATTTGGTTGTTATGGCCGTTGAGGCTGTTTCAGGTGACTAATGGGATCCTTCATATAGGTAAGCTAGACTGCAAAGAATTGGCTGCGCATGTTGAAGTGGGACGGCGACTGCGAATATCGGTGACAACGGTGGGCTTGGAGAATACTCCAAAGTAAAGATCGGCTTTGGACAGGAGTATCACTGTCGGCGAAATTGATAGTGTCGATGGGCGAGAATGACTGCTGATGAACTCAGTGATCGACAAGCGATTCGTAAGTTGATAGACGTTGAATGATGGACTGGTTTAATGGGGTTATAACCAGACAGGTTTATTATTGCAACCAGTTCAAGTTGTTCTGCAACTGGTGGACGCTCCACGTGGGGAACAGTTCTTGTACGGTTCGAACTTCTTCCGTACAAACTTCAAACTTACACAGACCCAAACTCTGTGTGGGCGGGCGCAACTGTCTTCAGTCGAGGTCCACTGTGGAATCATTTTGGAATGTGGATGGAAGCGCGATTTTCTCAGCCTTAGCAGCGAGTGGGGGGCCGAGGTCCATAGCCGTTAACAGGTCGTGTGCTTGGTTGCCTCGAGGACCTGAAGGAGGGACGAAGATTGGTAGCAAGGCGATCACAGTTTGGATGAGAGGAGGAAATGAAGGAGCTGGTCGTGATGCAAGAATTATGTGAAGATGATGGTGCCAAGTCTAGGAACAGACGTGGTGAGGAGCCTAGCGTATCCACGAGTGTATCAGCAGCCGATCTGAAATACTGATACGCTCCTTGGAAACTTCAACCAGCTTGAAGAGATAAGGAATTGAACTATCACATTCCCACGGCAGCGATGGTATGACTGTACAACATCGCCTTCTATCGGGAGTGACGCTGGCGGCCCAGGGAGACAGGAAATGTGGCCGGTCGCAGCCCGCACCCGGCCATGAGATCCATGTCGAGTTGCGAAATGCCGTCATTGATAAGTGTCGAGTAATCGATTATTACTTTCTGCACTCCGCATGCAGAGCGATAGCGTATGCATGGGCAATCACACCCCTTTCGCCTCTTGATGGGCTGTCCAGCGAATCGGAGGAATGGGAACGCCGACTGACCGACATCTTCTGCTCGATGAGAACAGGCCAAATCCTTATCAACAAGAAGGAGAGGTTGCCTTGGAAATGGAAGAAGCGGCTCCTGCGAAAGGAACCTCCAACAGCGAAGGATTGAGCTACGGGGGGATGAGAAATGTGCCCGGTCTGTTTCGTCCATTATTGTCTCGTGTGCCCACCTCCGACCTCGTAGGATGTTCCAACTGCCCGGAGGTCCCGTCCATAGGACTCCGAGTATTTCGGCATGTGATGGCCTCTCTCGCCAGCTTCTTCTTCTGGAACAAGCTGGGGATGCTTTGTTTTTCCTTAAGAGGGCTTGCAAGTGCCCTGTGATAGCTACCCGTCCCACCAACCCATGTAGCCGGAACTGCGAAGCTAGGGATTATGCCGACCTAATAAGGCTATCGGGAGATCCGGCATGGGGGCGGCAAAATAAGGAGCAAATCATCCTAAATTCCCATTCGGCCTGATTGCACGGCTTGTTTTCTTTTTCTTCGCGCTTCAGACTGATCCAAAAGGGCAGGAGACTGGTACTCCGTCACCAAGGATGGACCCCTGCTGAGAATCACTGAGAGCGAGATGGCCGTCCTTTGACTCCATGGGACTATAGATCATCAATGATCATGTGCCTTCTTGTCGACTTTGGCGGAAGTGCGGGCGGATGGATCTGGGCTGGGGATTGACTTCTTCCATTTCCCGTTCTACGAGGCTTCCACTGCGTAAAACAACCCTAGCGGATAACCGCCGTTCCGCTGCGTTGGGTACGCACCTATCCACTTTGATGTCCATCCCAGCTCCATCGTCGAGACGTCGACACAGCAAGAGGCGCAAACTGCTTGTCAAACTGTAGGCACAACGTAGGAGTCTGGCATCCTTCCCGGAGATAGGCTGCCTGCCTGCTTGTGCGGTCTTGATGGAAACTGGTACAATGAGGATCAAATCCCAGACTGCCAGTGGTATGGCGCATTAGGCTGAAGACCGTTTTCTGTCGGGCTCCAGCCGCTGACGGCCGGAAAGGGGTGGTCGACGGATACGATCGCTCACTCCAGCTTCGGCGGCATCGGGGAGTAAGGTAGCAACCTCGGGTGGCTGATTGGGTACCCTCTCTCACCTTTATCCATCTCAATCTTGTGACAACTCCCCTTCTCTTCCAGGAGACGACGATGAAGCACTGAGGACAAAGACGAGAAGTATCATGTCCACGGTATCATCATACCATAGTACTCCGTACAGTATCGTACGTGACAACTGGGGCAGTCGGACCAGACCAGGCCAGACCGGAGGACCGGGCCAATGAGAATAAAGTAAAAGCATGAATAATCTGGAAGTTTGGAAGCTCCACCCGGTGGCCCCCCCTTCACTTGAGTCTTTTCCTTTTTCTTCTTTCCACTCGTTCTGGTCCCGAGAAATGAGATCCTTCAAGACAAAGCCGTCGAGTAGCATTTATAATAATTCAAAGATGTAGATTCTGTCTGGTGATCCCTGGCTCTTCTCTCCTTCTTCTCCTTGTGTCTGGGGCTGAATGGGGTGACTTCGCCCTATATTATCGAGGCCTCCCCTTGTACTTGTGAAAATCGACTCATCTTCCCTCATATCTCCTCCACGCCTTGCTTCTTGTCGTCCCTTTATACGTTCAAGCTTCCATTTCTCCGTCGCTGGTTGTCGGACACCGGCACTTCTGCATCCCATACAAATCAACTCTCCACAACTCGAGCCACTTCGTCTACCTTCCTCCTTCCCCTCCTGTCCTCAGCGCTGCGTCATTGCCACCACCTGAACCTACTAGGTACTACCTAGGTACGGTTCTGCCACTCCGCGGCGGATCACCAGCTCTCCGTGCCCCATCGTTGCCTTAGAAAGCATGAATTGCAATTATGGATTAATCTCGTTGCTGGAAAGTGTTAGACGTTAATCTGCAGTTGATATGGATTTCATTGTGAGTATCCTGATCTCCTTTGCATGTCATCTATGGCCTCTCGGGACCATTATGCTCTGCGATTGCACCAACACTGCGCCTCCTCCATTGCTTTTCTCCCGTGGAATTCCGCTTCGCTGCATTCTCCCAGCGCAGGAATAGAATCCTAGCGTGGATGTGTGTGACGTGGGCGGACTCTCCTGTGTCTTGTACTCTCCGACGCCTGCTTCCCAAGACTCCGGGCATGTGTTAAGGCTGCATCGGCTAACCATTTTTCTTTCGCTGCCGCACAGCTGTCTTTGACGCACTTCTGCGAGGTACATGGTCCTACCTCGATCATCTGCTCGCAGGTCCTTCCCTTCTCGTGTTCGCAATGTTATCCCGAGACCACGATTTCCTCGCCTGAGGATACCCCTGCGACATCCCACGACACCGTCTCCTCCCACAGCTTCCGTAGCCATGCTAGCGGTAAACGATCTTTGTCCTCGAAATCGGTTGCGAAGTCCGGCGAAGGCTCCGAGACTCCTACCAAAATCGAAGACTATCCATGTTTTGTGAAGGGACAGTCCAATGCGACTGAGACCCAGAAAGTGAATGTGTTGGGAGGCGCGGACGGTGACACTTGCGCAAGCTGTAGCTTGACTCTTCCAGAGGACGTGAGCAAACAACTACCCCCCGGCGCCCCGGGAACCGCCCGCGGCGACGGGAAAGGCAGAAATGGTAGCCCCGTATTGCGATCCAGAGAGGTCGTTTACTCCTGCGGTACAAACCATTCCGAGCCAGACGACACGGCGCATGACACTCACGTTCACGGCTCCCTTCCCGATTCTTTACACTCTTCATCCGTTGCCTCTGACGCCTCCTGCCACACACACATTCTTACTTACCTCTCTCTCAGGGGACCTCCAAACCCCGCAGACTACGCCCTTCTCCGACGGTCCTCTATCAGGACTCTCAGCTGCGAGCTTCTCCCTCGCGGACTTTCATCCGGGCCATTGTGCTTCGGCGACTCTAATGCGGGTTACACCATCGCCTACATTTTTCGACTTCCCGACCCCATGGCACGCGGCAAACGACGCAGCTACGCGCTCGTGGCCCTGGCCGGCAAGGATTCGCGGAAAGCGTTCCGTGCCTGTCCCATAATCTTCCGCGCGTTCGATCGGCTTGCAACTTCAATCTACAACGCGGCCGAAAAATTCCAAGAGGAAGAGAAGCGCCGCGATGAACAGAATAATGTGGCCAGCCGACCAGGAAACCGCCAATATACCCCCGTGTCCTCATTCCTCACCGGACGGGCCATGGACCCTGATGGGCAAGCCCGTCGCCCCGGTCCGGTCAGAGCAAGGAATCTGACAGAGATCGTGGGAAATCAGTATCTATTCGCGGAGATCCATGGAAGCTTTGTGGCACTGCTACAGCAGCTCGGTTCTATGTTCGGGGCGGCGCCAGTTTCTGAGGAACGCTTTATCTGCAGCACCGTCAACGAGAATGGAGAGGCAAATCCTCGCCGGTCTGTGTCTCTGGCGAACCCGAACGAGAAGGGGAAACGTCGCGCTTCGCAGAAACTTGAAGGCAGTGACCTCGGTATGTCAAATCTTGATCTGACATCGGGACCAAGACCTATTCCAATTGCACCTCGGCGCTCCATCATTGCCTAGACTTGATGTCTACGAAGGGCGATTCGTAACACACCACATACACTACGACATGCGCGCGAATTTTTCTGATCAGCCACTGACATGATCAACCACATTACCACAATCGCGCGCAGCATCAAATACGGCATCTCTAATCGCGTGACCACATCTCAACACGCATATTGTACTTCAACACACGGAGGATATTTGCATCTTTCTTTTTCCTTTTCGCTGTTACGCATGATATCAACATAGACCACTGGGTACGGCGCTCTTCAAGACTGGAACGGAGTTTCGGGTTTCTTATGGCAAGCGTTTCCTTTTCTTTTTCTGCGAAGCATAGGTGGACAAGCGATCGGACTTTCTTCAACCTTCTCGCAACCTCTATGTCTGTTTATTACTCATAATGATTCTCCGGGGTTGCTTACAGCTTGAGCTGAGCCGAGCCACTCATGAACCTCAACGTCGTTACGAAATGCGATGAAATAGGCGCTGGTGCGACCCTTGTTTGTGTTTACTTTCCATGTATGTATTTCTAGTGACTAGGGATACGATACCCAATGGGGTCTAGGTTTTGTTTGATTATGGGTTATCGAATCAATTGATTGTTTGAACGCACTTTCTTCCCACTATCAAGCCGAGTTAAAGTAGATCTCTTTAGCCAGATGACCAACAGCTTTAGCATCGTGACCCAACCTGATTGTTTGTACCTCTACATAAACACCCCACATCTGAACACAACCCTTCGTCCCTCTTCATTACCCGATGATCCTCGCAGTCCCAAGCAAATCAGCGTCAGCGTCAGCGTCATCTCAGCGAAGGCCCGAGCCCGAACCCAAGCCCAAGCTCGCATCAAGCACTGGGCACTGGGCACTAAGCTAAGCACAAACATAACCCCCTGCGCTCTACAAACCACTCAGCCACTGACCCGTCATTCCGTCGTGTCGATAGCAACCCTTTTGAGGCCAGGGTACTTAGAAAGTCAGCCCAAATTATGTTTGGTACATATACATATGTATGTACGATGCAAGGGCCGCCCCTAGTAACCATAGCGGAAGCTTATCTTGCATCCCCGAGTCCCAGGCTAATCAGTTACCCACTCCTCGAAACAATCAGGCGAGGCCTAGGCTAAGGCGAGGGGGATAGGGCGGCGATAAGAACATCCCGTACCTATCTAGGTCTAGACTCGCCTCCCGATATTGCTTTTGCTTTTGCTTTTTGCGAATTCGGAGTCAAACAGCACCAAATGTCGAGTTAGACTTTGGCTGGCTGAGTTCCTGATGCACGATGGGAATCTGTGGGTGAAGAATCCGATCCTCCCGTCCACTCCCTTCGGTGGCAGAGCTCTGTGTCCTTGTCGATTGGAGCCCGGGCTTTGACGTGGCTGGGGTTCGAATCGGGTGCTGTTTTGGCAAATAAGATTCGTTTGTCTACTGTACACGAGAAGTCTAGGGTCTTGAACCGAGGTGAGGTCTGTCGAGTTGAAGGGCGAGAGAGAAATGGTGGCGTTGGAAGGTCAATGAGTGGTGAAAGTTTGGTGGGAGTTTGTTTAGACAAACTATATGTCACACAGAGTTTGTGAGGCCTGGGCCTCATGATCCATGCCAAACTTCAAGGCGGTTGGTTAGCCATCGTCCCTAGGCGTCTACGCTATGACACCTCCTAGTACAATCCTTACTACTAGTAGCATATCATAAATTGTATGTACCTGTATTGAATAGACAACCCAGAATGCAACAGTGAATCATTCCAGTTGAGCTCCGTTACCTGCTACCATGTACTAGATCAAGATCGACACAACGTAACGCATTATCGCATGACAGACCCAAAAAGCAACCTTCCGTACCAGTGACCAAAAAGAAAAACCAATGCAAGCATTCACAGATGCAGAGCAATTATCGTCCTCTAATGTAGTCTCTGTTCTCGATCGTCACGCTCTTGGTCATGTGGCTGACCTTGTAGACTCCGACGAGGCGAGATGCGAGTTCGAACTGTGAAATAATTAGCAAGGCTGAATATGGGTCGAGGAGAGGCTGGTCTTACCATGTTGTTTCTGAGAGAGATGACTATAAACTGAGCGTTTTTCGTCCTCTCCTTGATATATGAGGCCACAATCGAGACATTTCGGAAGTCCAGGGCAGCGTCAATCTCGTCCATCACGTACAATGGCGTGGGTTTGTAGTGGTGCAGTGCAAATACCAGTGCCAGACTAGAAAGCGTCTTCTCACCACCAGACAAGTTTCCGATGTTCTTCCAACTCTTCTTCGGCGGCATCACGGAGAACAGGATTCCCTCCGAGAACGGGTCAAGAGAGTCCACCAGCTCCAGCTCCGCATTTCCTCCCATGGTGATCATTTGGTACATTTCCTTCAAGCGGAGGGAGATGGTACCGAAACCCTCCATGAAGCCGTTGAGGCGAGCGGATCGAAGTCCATCAAGGCGAGCTTTGGCGCTATCGCGCGTAGCCAATGCAGTTGCCAGGTCAGCAGAACGAGACTCATGCTCTGCAGCCCTGCGGCGGTATTCCTCGATAACCGAGAGGTCTATTGGCGAGTTTTGTGTCTTCTCTTCCAAAGCTGCAATGGCTGCCTTCAACGAATCCTTATTCATCTCGGACAATTCATCCTTAGTGAATGCCTGGAATTCAGTAGGCTGCTGTTCCTCGCCCAAGTCGCTAACATTTTGTAACGTCAGCTTGGAGAGTTTCTCCTGCCAGTATCGACTTCGCTTCTCGTTCTCTGTCAAAGCTTTCTGGTTCTCCTCGAGTTTGTTGCGCATCTCAATCTCCGTTGCTCGGGTTTCGTTCAACTCGGCTACCTTCTCGTCCAGTTCAGATTTGAGACTCTTGAGCTCAAGCTTCTTGGTGTCTAGGGCTTCTTGTGCCTCGTCCACTTTGTCTTTCCACCCAGACGCGTCACTGGCTTGGTTGGCGACATCCTCGTTCAGCTTCTCGAGCTCTTCAGCGACATGGGTAAGCTCCTGTTCTGAACCTGCGCGAGATTTTTCATGCTTCTTGATGAGCTTCTCGTTCTTTGACTTGCCAACCTCGGCATTCGAAATCTCGTCGGAGAGGAGGCGAATCTGCTCCTTGAGCCCGTCGACCTTAGCCTTTTGACCGCGCAGTCTGACACCGCCAACTTCCATGATCTTGTTCTGAAGAGCCTGGATTTCTTCCTCGATCCCGCTCTTCTGTGAACGGAGGTCCTCAATCTCCTCCTCGAGGCCACCGATCTGTTGTTCCAGGGCCTTGACTCGGCCTGCGTCGCTCTTGGAAGGGACGTGCGCTTTGCTTAACTCCTGGACACGGCGCTGCGCATCGGCAAGACTGCGCTTCGCACTATCAATCTCAATCATGATCTTCTGAATCTTGGTCTCGGCTCGGGGAATCTCCTCGGTCTTTTCTCGCAGAGCTGCCTCTACCCGTCGCTGTTTCTCTTGGAAGTGCTGGAATTTCTTTTCCATCTCCTCAAGGTCGCTTTCCATCTGAACCAACTGCTCCTTGCTAATGTCGCCTACTTGTTTTGACGACATCGCACCGCGCGCAACACGAGTACCACCACCACTCATCGTACCTGAAGTATCGATGAGCTGACCATCAAGCGTAACTACTCTCCATCGTCGGGCGCCATAAGCAATTCGATTGGCTTGCTCTAGGTCCTTTGCAACTAGCGTATTTTGCATCACGCTGTAGAACGCAGGAGCAAATTTGGGGTCCTTGGGTTTAACCAGGTCAAACAGTCGCGGGACATTCTCAGGGGTGAATATTGTAGACAGGTCTCTCTTGGGGAGTCGGTCCAGAAGGATAAAGTTGGCACGGCCGAGGTTGTTCTTTCGCAGATAGTCGATGCATTGTTGTCCGACCTCTACCGTATCCACAACCATGTTCTCGAGTGCAGGGCAAGCTGTTGAAATAGCAACGTCGTATTTCTCGTCAATTGTACCGAGATTTCCGAGTCGGCCGTGGAAACCCTCAATACGGCCAGATTCCTTGAGACGCATAAGTCCAGTTAACACGCTACCGCGGTTCTGTGTGCTTGCAACAGTAGCTCTGGCCTCCTCAGCTTTTTGCCGGGCACTCGAGACGTGTGACCGGACCTCGGGCTCTCTAGCGCTGTACTTCTTGAGGTCGTGCTTGAGTTGGGCGACTTCCTCATCTAGAGTAGACCGCTGCGCTTTGCATTCCTCCAGGTCCTCCTCTTTCGTAGCGATGTTCTCTTCAATGGACGAGATCTTGGACTGTGCTTCTGAGAGTAAAACTGCTCCAGCGTTGCTTCTCTCTTTGAGAATATCGAGCTCACTTTGCGCGACAGCAAGTGCAGATTGCTTTTGGTTAATCTTTTCGTCCCAAGGCTCGAGTGATTTCTGTTTTGCGGAAATCTGATCTGATAGGCCTTGTGTTTTACCCTTGAGGCTTTCACGGATGCTCGAGAGTTCCTCCTCCTCGACTTCCACTTCTTTCTCGAATTCTGCAGTCTCTTTGCTCTTCTTCTCAATGTCGTCAGTGTGCTTCTTAACCAAGCTCTGGCATTCAGAAGCGGCAAGGCGGGCAGTGTTCATGGTCTTTTCCAGCTTCTTCTGCTTTCCCACCAAGAACTTCTTCTTTTCTTCGAACTTAACAGATTCCTTGTCATACTTGGCCATTCCCTTTGCTAGTTCTTGAACCTCCTTCTCCATGCGCTCGTACTCCTTTGTTGCGCGCTTGTACGCCTTTTCCAGCTCTTTGATTCCCGATTCGTTTCCTTCGTGTTTCTCGAGCTCAAGGTTCAGGAGCTCTTGCATCTGGAGGATTGCTTCTTCCGTGACACGAAGATTATCCGCACACTCATCGATGTAGATCTGGTACAATGCTGACTGTTTCTGAGACAGTTCATTTTCCTCCCGGATATAGGCGAGAGCTTTTTCTTTCTTGTCCACCAGCGCGGTTTTCTCCTTCTCAACATGCTGAACGCGGTTGTTCTTCTCAACACACACATCGTTGAGTGTTTCCAGTTCTGTCGCGGCTTCCTCGATTGGTTGCTTATACTTAGAAGTACCGATGATATCCTCTAGGTATTCTAGAAGCCCGTCTTCGTGTTCATTGGCGGCCTTGGGTTTCATCTGGGCGATGGACTCGACTTCACCCTGAAGAATCAAGAAACGTTTATGGTCGAGATCGATTCCGCGCTCACGAAGCAAAGTGGTGACCGTCGTAAAGTTCGTCTCTTTGCCGTTCATGTAATATTTACTGGTGTTATTCTTAAACGCCTTGCGAGAAATAATCAGTTGGGAATCTGGTACAACTTCGTGCTCTCCACCGGGGAGATCGTTGATTTCTTGGAAATAAACCTCGACTTCACAGAATGGAAGATCTGGGTGACTGGCGGAGTTGTGGATCAAAGCGGATATCTTGCCCTGTCGCATCTTGCTGGCTCGGAATCCGAATACAAACAGTAACGCATCGATAACGTTCGATTTTCCGGATCCGTTGGGGCCGACGACGGAGGAGAACGAAGCGTGGAACGGCCCTACTACTTGTTTTCCTGCGTAACTCTTGAAGTTATTAAGAACTAATGTAGTAATCATGAGGCGGCTCTTGGGACCTTGAGGCTCGTCAGGCACGCTAGGCCCGAGGGTCCGCGACTTTAGCATGATGTCCATCGGCTTCTCTAAGATGGTGGTATTCGGATTGATGATGGAGACCTGCGACTTCGGATCCTCGGCGGGCTTCGCCGGGGTCTGGTTCACCGCGGAATCCGTGATATCGGCGAGCGGGGGGGCACTATCTCGCTGGGAACGCGGTTCAGGCTGCGGCGAAAGCGAAGGCTCTGGAGTGGGGAGTGAGGACTTTTCCGGGTTGAGTGTAGAGGACACACGTCTCTTGCGGGCCATACTTTTTCTTTTCATTGCCGCGGTACGTGAAGGCGATTCGGGCTCTTCATGTCCCATACTCTTGCGCTTGACCGCCGTGTTCGGTGAGGAGGATTCGGATTCATCTTGCGTGGTAGCGATGGAGTCGCCATCCTCGTTCGCATCCGCGATCATCGAGGTCTCTGTTGTCTCTGCCGTCCTCGACCGTCGCGATCTGCGGGGAGCTTGTGCGGCCGGCGCCTCGGACGTCGTTCGTCGGCGTGAAGCTCTCCGTGGTGCAACCGGCTTCTTAGGTACCGGTGTGTATTCTTCTTCGGCCTCTTCGTCGTCGTCGTCATGATGGGATGGAGTGGGGGTAACGTTGCCCGGGTCCTCTGATTCTGATGTTTCTTCGGCCACATAGCTCTTCCGCGTGGCGGCGGAGCGTCGTGATGGCCTGCCTCGTGCAACAGACGCCATTATGTCGGTGGGGTAAAATGAGAAAGAGAGTGTCTCATTAATGCGGGCCGAGACGAGATGGGCGATGCTGTGATGCTAGGTGTTGTTGGAAAAGCGACCGAGAAAGTGGGAGGTTGTTTACATAGCGTCCCAAACAGGCAAAGTGTTATTTTCTGCCATAACAACATTTGGGCGGCGTCCATGTCATGTGATCTACCGCCTAGCGTATCAGCCGTACGATACGTTACTTATCGCTGAAGAAGGGCATCTAGCTCGATAACTTGGAAATCTTTGGAACAGAGAGAGGCACAGCTTGGAGAAAGTACATCCACAATGGCTCCTTGGGAAGAATTTGACACGATATTTCACTTCAACAAGAACTTCACCTACGATGGCAAGGTCATTGAGCAAATCCTTTCTAACCGTCGCGCGCTCGAAAACCAGCTATTCGCCGACCGTTTGTTAGAGCTTCTGGGTGTTCAAGCAGGTATCTACACCATACCAGAAGCTTGACCTAGCTACACGCTGACGGTAGAGCCTCCTAATAGTCACGAAGCTATATCCTCCGATCTCAAACTCTGACATCCGCACCCTCATACGTCACATTGTATCCTCAGGGCTAGATATTCACCACAAACAAAGCTTGATCTATTACATCTTGAAGGACTGTCGCGCTCCTAGTGATGCTGCAGCACAGTTTGCACGAAGATGTCATCTACCGGAGAAGTATAGGCTGTTCATAGAAGGTGTCTGGAATCTTGACCGGCTTGAGTTCAAGGTAGGTTTTGACTTACACCCTGGCACCAGCGTACCCTAACAGTTGAAATAGCGCGCTATTGAGTACCTGACTGAACCATCCATTATCCCGACTTTCCCCGACGAGATCCTGTATGCGCTCACCTTGCAGCACCTTCCGAGACACGATGACAGCCTTGTCATGGCTTACTACTTGACCGTCAACCCACCACTCGCCTCCGAAAGAGCACAGAAAGCTTTTATGGACACACTATCTCGAGCAAACGTCACAGAAGCATTCTACTTCACCCGCAAACATCACGAGACCCTCCGACAAAAGTATCTCACCCAGCTCATCGAGTTTGTCCACAGGACAGACGCCGGCCAAGTCAGGAGTAGACGGGCGATGGAGCTGATTGGCCTTCCGTTCGACGAACAAGAAGAGGAGTGGTTCGAAGATGCTTTGCTCCGCGGCAATGCGAAGACTCTACACGGCGCAAAAGACACGGTTATGATGCGCCGCCTTGCTACTGGGAAAATGGCCGATCTTTCAACTGAGCTGGAATCTTTAGGCGGAAAGAAAATCGATGGCTTGAACTGGGATGCCCTCAAACAGAGCATGGAGCCTGCGCGAGAGTCGGCCATTACAGGGAAATCCTCGTGAGGGAGACTGAATATTTATGATACCTATGGTTTGGAGCGGGCGTTCAACCTGGTTTGCATTATTTTCTGTAGTGAACTGCAGTAGAAGGCGCAAGAGTCAGGGTTTCAAGACTGGCTTACTCCTCGCTACTGTTCAAATACTGAATGTTCAGCATTAACACGGCTGGGAAACGATTCGTAACATGTTTTAGTAATGTATCCACCGACTTCATAATGATTATTTCCAGTAGCACTCCGTACTAATAGCTCCTTTCTACCCTGGAAATTTATATGAAATAACTTGAAGTTGAAGTTGTTGGTCATACACCGAAATTACCGATACATATTGATACGCACTGGTTGGCTATTTTGGTTGCAGAGAACGTGTATCGTCACAGATCTCGAACCATCAAAGACTGTCTCAAGGTTGACATCTTCAAGTTCAACAAAGCAAGGATCCTCTTTCACTACGGTCATTTCTTTGATGACATTTCAATTCGAGCTTCGAACCATACTAAGATATATGTTCTACTCGGCCCTCCCTGAAATGAGGCGTTGAAGTATCAGAAACCCGAATTCGAATCTTGGACAGACCCTCACGCGCGCGCTCCAAAGTCAAGACAATATGGTTGTCTGCAGCTTTTTCCAACAAGGCCGGTGCAAGTATGGAAGTAAGTAATCTAAAACCCGTCTCACGAATGTATAGCCAACTGTTATAGATCGATGCAAGTTTGAGCACCCAGGCCAGCAGCAACAGACGTTCCAGGGCGGAAACCGATTTGGCGCACTCTCTGGCGGCGGCGGCGGTGGCGGCTTCAACAGTATGTATTATCTCCAGGTTTTTGTCTTGATTGGAAGCGCTCTATTCTCAAGTTGTCTTGCATCGACCTTGTCCTGAAGCGCCTTGCTGCTTCTATAGCTCAGTATATGGAGTTGCTAACAAAAGGCAGATCGCGGACAAAGCCAACAATCACAAAATCAGGCCAAGCAAGTACAGCACATCTCGGTCCATTTAGCATTGTTGACTAACTTGGTACCAGTTATGGTGTGACATCAGCTGATATCAAGGCTGACCTACAGGCTGGCAAAGGCCGGCCAGATTGGGTCTTCTCTTGCTATGGGCCTGGACGAAATGCTCCTAGACAGTTATTCGGAGGCCCGCAGCGGGAGCTGAGCTTTGAAGAGCTCAGATTGCGGCATTACGAGGCTGCTGTCGTTGGGAACCCTGGACCGGCAATCCAAGAGGCTGAGACTCTGTACAATGAGGCCGTAAAGCAGATGGAGGTCGTTTTGAAAAACCTCGATGACGCCGTCAAGTACATCACCGATGGCGCAAAAGAACATCCGAACAGAATCGACATCACAAACGGCCAAGCGGTCCCAAGCAATGCTCCCGGCCCGGGGTTCTCTCAGAAAATACCTGCGTTTGGGGCACCTGGGTTTGCTCAGCAAGCGCCTCCTCAACCGCCGTTTGGTCAACCAGCGTTCGGTCAACCATCTTTAGGAGGGGCATCTGGTTTCGGCCAGCCAAGCGCTTTGGGTGCAGCGGCACCTGCATTTTCCCAGCCCAGTTTTGGCAACCCCAGCTTTGGCCAGTCATCGTTTGGTCAGCCATCCATGGGAGCCTCGCCTTTCGCCCAAGCAGCTGGTACTGCATCTCCATTCTCTCAAATATCAAATCAAACGCAGGCTCCAACCAGCGGCTTCGGACAGCCCTCTCCATTCGCGCAGGCAGGATCTGGATTCGGGCAGTCAGCGGTGACCTCGACAACAACAAGCGGTTTCGGCACACCTACACTAGCAGGATCAAACCCCTTCGGCCAAACCCCAACCATGCTTAGCTCTAATCCCCCGCCATTCCCGGCTGGTGCCGGTCCACCAACACTACCACCATTCCCAAGCTTAAGCGGAGGCTTCCCCTCAGCCCCTTCAGGCTTTGGACAACAGCAGCAGCAGCCGCAGCAACAACAACAACCACAAACTGCCGCACTATCATCCACGCCAGCAGTGGCAAGCTCTGGAGCCGTGGGCCCCGGACCAGCCGCTCTTCTGAAAATCGAGAACCCCAGCGACCTCAACCCCATCCCTCCTCTAGATGGCCAGACGGTGCGCGATAACATGTCTAAACGGATACTCAGGTGGAAGGGGCAGCCGGTGCAGTACATCGACGAAGCACCATGCTATCTGCATCCTCAGGACCAGAAGACGGCTGTGCGGATCTTCTTCCCTGACGGGCCACCAGACAAAGCCACCTTGCGGGATGCACAGGCGAAGCCTGAAGAATATACCCCTGAGGTGACGGAGCAGTATGAATTCTTCGTCAGGAACGGGTACTTCAAGGATGGGGTTATTCCCCGTGTACCGCCCAGGACGGAGTGGGTTAGCTTTGACTTTTAGGTTTAATGTTGGGGAATATCTGCGTTGTATGCGAATTTACTTGTGATATACCGGAAGGCGTTTAGGTCATAGTTTTATCTTTCATTATGGTGCAACCTTACTATATCCCATCACTACAGACTACCGAATTCACGTGAATCAATAGGTCATACGGTTTCCAAGTTTTCCATTTTTATGCCTATTTTAAAAGGGTATCGAAGGCAACCCAGCACAAAGTCTCGAGCACGCCCATGGTCACCCACACAAACCCAATTAAGGGCTTGTGATAGTTTATTCTTCTCCTGCCAGAATAGAACAAATTTAGGCGGCAATGGTGACCTCAACCTCAACACCAGCCTCGATGTTGATGATGATCTGCTTGACGGTCTCGGTGGGGGCGAGGAGGCTGCAGAGAATTAGCATCGCCTAGCCAAGCACAGCTCGCTTTCCTCTCTCTCGAGTCGGAAGCGCGCAGGGGTGTAACTCACTCGATGAGACGCTTGTGGATGCGCATCTCGTACTTGTCCCAGGTCTTGGAACCCTCACCGTTGGGGGTCTTACGGGTGGAGATGTGCAGGGTCTTGGTGGGCAGACGGACGGGGCCCTTGACCTGCAGGGACTTGGAGCGGGCACGCTCGATCAGGGCAGAGCACACGGACTCGAGGGAGGCGACCTTGCGGGAGGTGAGGGTGATGCGGATCTTGTGGACCTTCTATATTGCGCGAAAGAGAGGTTGTTAGAACATTTCTCTCAGGACATGCATTGCAGGCTCCGATCGAGGAAGCGTGGAACGGAATAAAGACTGGGATTGCAACGTACGGGGCCCTCGCCGAAGTCCTTCTCCTGCTTGTTGTAAGACATGTTGACGGTGTACGGTTGAAATACCGGGTTGACTGAGATTGCTAATGATCAATTAGTCTTCTGACACTGTAGCGTACAAGCAATCATAGAAATAGTGGACTTACCACAAGTGAGGCTGTATGCCAATCAAGACCTGAACTTCGAGGCTCGGTAAGGTGATGATGGCCGTTAAGCTGGGAAGAATCGTCGTTCGCGAAAGTGGATGCGATCAAAAGCGACTTTTTCTCTTTTGGGCTGAATTTCTTGTGCGGGCGCGAAGTCTTGGCGCTCGCCTATCCCACGCTAACACCGATTAGGCACCGACTCTTGTCAACCATCGTCAAGTAGTCTGATACAACACGGGCGTGATTCATAATGACTGCGGGCGCCTATGGAAGTGGGAGCGAGGAGAATATCTTCATTCTATTCTCTCCTTTTGATTCACGACTTTGCGACTTTCTTATTTCGACTCAGTGTTGGCGGTCATGACCACGTTGCCGCCTTTAGCTCCACTCCCTCCCCTGGAGGTGCAGAGGTCTATACCATCGGATGAATGGGAGCTGTATCTAGATGCATCGGTACTGCTGCTTAGGACACGACTGGACGTATCAGCATCGGCGTTTGAGGAATTCGCGCCGAAGGATGAATCTGTGGTTCCCTTCTTGACTTCATTTTACGACAACCTTGCTACATCCGGAAGTCTGATAAACCAATCCGGAGCAAAGTCCCGAACTTTAAGGAAGCTCTGCTTTCTACTGACGAGGAGATTGATACTGGAGACTACCGCGGTACCACCGAACTTGTTAGAGTGGACATACCTCAGCGAGCTGTGCTGCTGCTACCCCTCGAGCGCGGCCTTAAAGAAGCTCCTGTTTGATGCATGGGCGAAGCACGAGGAGGCAATTACGACAAGTATTGAGAATTGCAAGGCCGTGGTCATCAGGCAGCTATCAGCATCAGACTCTATCAGTATATCAAGGGCTGTTGCAGACATTCGGCTGCTGACGATTCTAGCATCGTCACTCCCAGCAACCGGGCATGTTCTCATGGCGGGATCTGAGTTTCTAGACACGCTTGCAGATTTATATCAGACTCACCAAAGAGATGATATTCGCAAAACGTTGGTGGCCAACGTCTACGTCGGCCTGACGTCCCTCTTGAAAGGCACGAAGCCGAACCTGTCTTTACTTCTGGACCAACTCTTTGGCTTGAAAGCCAGCTCTGGCATCGGCACACCGGAGGCGAGGAAAGAGCCGACGCTCCTCTCAGACGCCATATGCAGCTCGGATCTGCTATCTCGGCTAGAAAGGTACCTGGTCACGCAGCCTCAAAAGCGAGGGCAAGATCTCACCACTAGCCTGCGCGCATATCAAACCGAGTCCAAAGCATTCCACCACCGCTACCAAAGGCCCAAGAAACGGCTCGATAAAGGAAAGGGGCGGGCACCAGGCCTGCCTCCTATAGATGAGCTCCACGCGCATAAAATGTCTCTAATAACCCAAATCCAAGACCTTTTTCCGGACTTGGGATCCGGATACATTGTCCGACTTCTAGATTTCTATGGTGACAACCCAGAGACTATAATCGCACACCTCCTTGACGAATCCACTCCACCCGATATTCAAGACCTCGACAAATCAGAACAACTCCCTGCCCCAGTAGCAACAGTACACCACGACCCTCTACCGCCCAGATCAACACCACCACCACTTACAGAACTTCCCATCCGCAAGAACATATTCGACAACGACATCGATCTCGCCGAACTCGCGCGCTCTGACCAATCCCCCAACACCACCGCCGGGGCAAAGAATGCCCTCCGCTTCGGTCGCGCAAACCCAGCCCTAACAGCGGACGACCTCCTCTCAGACCGCAGCAACCACACCGCCCAAAAAGCAGCCATCATCTCCGCTCTCGCGGCATTCGACTCAGACGACGACGAGCGCGACGACACATACGACGTCGCCGACGTCGGCGGCACCGTCGACGCAACCGACGAAAGCACAGACCAACAGCAACAGAAGTCCGCCGACGACCTAGATCTCACCCTCCTCCAAGCCTACAAGTCCAATCCAGCGCTCTTCTCCCGCGACTCAGCCACTCGCCGCGGTCAGCCTAGGGCATCGCTCAAGCGCGAGACGGGGATGACGGATGAGGCGATTGAGGGGTGGGCTGTTATGCTCACGCGGGATTCGAAACGGCTGGCGAAACTGGAAGATCGTTTGGCGCTTTCTGCTGCGCCTGGGGCTGGGGCTGGGATGGCGCAGCCGGAATTGGCATCGACGTCGTATCGGCGGCCGAAGGCTTCGGGGGATGGCGAGGAGGAGAGTGGGCCTGAGGGTGAGCAGCATGGTTCTATGAGAGGTCGTGGGCGTGGACGCAGTGGGTTCGATAGAGGACGGGGTCGAGGACGGGGAGGCGGAGGCGGAGGTGGGGGACCCTCTGGAGACCAGAATGCAGCTGCGTCGCGGCAGAGGAAGGAGGAGAACAAGGCGAGTCGGGCGAACCATAACCGGCGACAACAGAGGGCGAAGAAGGTTGCGAGGGCTGGAGGTATGGTTGGGTGATTTGATGCGATGTATCGTCACAAGCCGAATGGGAGCAGCTGGTTTCTACATTGGTTGAAATATATGGTGACGAGATTTTACGAACCTTGCTAGCTTTCTCTTTGTACGGTTATGATGTAGATAGGACTATAGAGCTCAATGCACATAATGTACGAATCACTTTAGCTCTATCTCTCACTTGGGAAAATAAAACTATATTAAGCATTATCATGAGGACATTATGCACACTAGCGCGTGTGAGACCAGGTCCAACAGTTGCTGAGATGATGGTCAGCGGGGCATTATATATTATTTTTGTCTAGTTGACGATAGAGAGCACCGCTGATGCAGTGCAATATAAGTCACAATACCGTAAGCCCATACAAGCTTGATGGTTTCTAATGATGATCGGAAAAAACACCCTGTTCCGCACAAGACTTTCTACACTCTTCCAAGATGCGAATCTGCTTCGCAACATCACCGAGCTTGCTGATAACCTCTTTGTTCCCGTCCGTAAAGGTAAATAGCGCATATGGGATCCCTGTATCGCGGCAGAATTCCAAGACCAGCTTTTGCGTGCGGCGCAGGTTATGGCGCGGGATGCGTGGGTAAAGGTGGTGAATTGCCTGGAATTGAAGGCCACCGTGGAAGAAGTCGAGCCACGTTGGGCAGTCGACATCCATGGTTGTGCGGAGCATCTTCTGGGGGAATGATTCGTGGACGCCTAGATCCGCGGTTGACATGGCGAAGTGGGAAAGGGTAATCTGCACGTGGACGGGGGCAGTCACCATATGAGAGACCAGCAGGAAGATTGCTCGGTTGCCCCAGCCTGGAATCGAGCAGTAAAGCACGCCGTAGCCGAACCACGTCCAGAAGAAAATCTGCCCGGCGATCTCGAACCAGCGATGCCACCAGGCGGGCCCTCGTCTTGGTCCTTGCCCCAGGATCAGGTATTCCCAGCTCAAGCGGTAGAGGTTGAAGCGGCCAAATAGGAGGATAGGGTAATAGAGATAGTTTTGATATTGGAGCATGAACTTAGCAAAGCCGTCAAAATACAGGACACGGTCGTAGTAGGTGCTTCGGAGGCTGTCGAAGAAGCGGTGTGTGATGGCGAAGAAGGGCATGTGTTCGATATCAGGATCATGCTCTGGTTCGTTTGTGACAATGTGATGCACGTTGTGGCTTCGTTTCCACCAACCTAGACTCAGTCCGCCGAGATAGTCGGCGATGATCATTCCGATTGTGCTATCCACATGGTAATGGTGGGTAATACCGATATGCCCTGCATCGTGCGCTGTGAAGACAAGTTGGTGCCAGAAGCATCCTAGGAAAATTGCCGAGATTGTGTACCATCCCAGTTGTAGAAAAAAGTACGACAGCCCAGCAAATAGTGCGTATCGGCAGGCTTCGATGAAGTATGAGAAGTAGTTGCAGCTGTAGAGACCCTCTGCTTCAATCCGAGTGTTCAATTCACGATACCTTCGTTTGATGTCCTCCTGGGTCTTCGAGTCGAGGGAAGGGTACTTGGTGGTATCGAACACGATCTCCTCACGAGTCCGCGCATCGAGGAAGAAAGGTTTAGGTTGGGAAGCTTCGTTGGCCGGGGTTGATACGGATGATCCAGAGGAAACAGACCGTCGTCCGCGAGCTTCCGGAGCAAGATCGACAGCATCGAAAATGGGGGACGGAGGTTGGGAGCTCTCCGAGGTGTCGTCTTCCTCACTGTAAGTAGCTTTCTCGTCATACGGACGGAACTTTCCGCCCTGGATTGGGGGAAGAAAGTTCAACCAAGGACCCTGGATGCGACCGATCTGGAAAGCCAGCATTCGCTGGCGGGCTTCTTTAGAGTGTAACCTTTCCCAGGATCTCCGTTAGGCAGCTGCGGTTTAGACAGGTTGAGGCACGTACGCATTGATCTCGTCTGTCGCGTCCTTCCCAACCATGTGCTTTATGGATTTGTCTCCCCCTGGATGGAACGGGATCCACGAGTCGACCTTGAGAACACGATCGTCGAAGACGATGACATGTTTTCCTTCTGCTATCTGGCCTTCGATGAAGCGTCGGGACAGGAGCCTGTCCTTGCGGGGAGATGTCGCGGACATGGCGGAGAGCTCAAGATGTGGTTATCCAGTAACTCACCTCATAACTCGGGTTGAAGGACAAGGAAAGGAAGTTTGTAGTACTAAAAAAGAAGAAAGGAAGAGCTCAGGAACTCGAGGAGCGGTGGGCGTCAACTGAGCGAACGGGTCCAAGCGGGGAGCCGAAATGAACTTGAAACATGCCGCGAGGATCAGACGACGATCCATTCAGCATCATCCCACGTTTTATCTTCTCCAAGACACACCATTCTCCTTTTAGCTCTCCTCTTAGCGTCTCGATTCTCGATCTCTCTCTCTTCCCCTCCCCCTCGTCGTATGATTCAACATGGCCTCCCTCGAGGTAAAGCTCTGATCTAGCATTCCTGAGCCGCGGTCTGACTTTGCAGGATTCTCTCTCCCCGCTGATTCAGAAATGGCTCGAGTGGGACCAGGTTAGCGAACTTTCTGCCCTCAGGCATCCCTGAGACTAACGGCGCTGGCAGGATCCCGCTACACGCTCGGAAATCGAGCAGCTACGCGACTCGGGGCAGGCCACTGAGCTGGAAAAGCGCCTCCAGAAGCGTACGTTTGAGCTATAGCATTCCTTGACCCCGCCCGCACTGCTAATAAGGCATAGGGATTCAGTTCGGAACAGCCGGGCTCCGGGGTCGCATGGCTGCTGGTTTCTCATGCATGAATTCTTTGACAGTGATCCAGGCATCGCAAGGCCTGGCAAAGTATATGAAGGAGTTTCATAGCGAGCTTGTTCCTCGTGGGGTGATTATCGGCCATGATGCCCGCCACAACTCTGCCAGGTTTGCGACTCTCGCTGCGAATGCATTCATCGCACAGGGAATACCAGTATGGTTCTTCTCAGGGCCGGCGGTTACGCCTGCGGTGCCTTTTGCGGTGACCGACATGCGTGCTCTTGCAGGTGTTATGGTCACAGCAAGCCACGTAAGTTTCCAGCCATGGGTATCAGGACTCCGCGCTAACCAAGTGACAGAACCCGGCGCAAGATAATGGTAAATTTGCTAAGCTTGGATTCCTCTGCAGATACTAACGTCGTCTAGGCTACAAAGTGTCTGGTTCCACCATATCGCGTATCTTTTCAATTCCTAACATCGTCCAGTTACTTTAAGAATGGTTGCCAAATCAACACACCCATGGATAAGGAGATATCCGATTCTATCGACGCAAACCTCCAGCCATGGCCCAATGCCTGGGCTGAGTCGCCAGTGAGCGAGCTTTTCCGATCCGACTCCTACAAACAGTTGTTGCCACGCTATACCACACGAGTCTGGCACTACTCTGTACTGACCCTAGACCCTTTATGTTTCCGGCAGGCTAACCTTTGGCAGAAATCCACAGTTCAAAACTGGATATACCCCCGGCCATTTGTTTACACCCCATTGCACGGCGTTGGAGGTCTGGTTCTTCCGGACCTTTGCCGCTCATTAGGAATTACCGATTTTACATCGGTAAAGGAACAACTAGAGCCAAATCCCGACTTTCCCACGCTGCCGTTTCCCAACCCCGAAGAGTCCGGAGCATTAGACCTAGCCGTTGAGACAGCAGACCGGGAAGGTAAAACTCTCATCATCGCTAACGATCCAGATGCGGATCGCTTTGCCGCGGCTGAGAAGGTCGAGTACGTACCCCAATTCATCACTTACTCGTTTATCAGTAGTTAACATGAGTAGCGGCTCATGGTTCTTCTTCACTGGTAACCACATGGGAGCTCTCCTCGCATCTCATCTCTTCGACTGTCTAGAGAACATCGACACCGATACACGGGTCGCTGTACTTAACTCAGCAGTCTCAAGCACCATGCTAGAAAAGATGGCAGTAGCCAAGGGAATCTACTTTGAAGAGTCACTCACAGGCTTCAAATGGATGGGCAACACGGCTCGCAAACTAGAAGAATCCGGCTACTATGTCACATTCGCTTTTGAAGAAGCCCTCGGCTACATGTTCCCAGAGGTCTGCTACGACAAAGATGGCATTACAGCGGCCATGGTCTTCCTCTCAGCACAAGCAAAGTGGGCCACGCAAGGTCTCACCCCGTACACAAAACTGCAACAATTGTTCTCGGAGTACGGGCACCACGAAACGCTCAACAACTACTTCCGGTCGCCGAATCCCGAAACAAGCATGGCTCTGTTCGACGCTATTCGCGCCGGGCCCTTCAAGTCTGAAATGAAACTAGGGCCCTTCAAGATCCTCCGATGGCGAGACATGACCGAGGGCTACGACTCGGGCACGGAGGATAAGATGCCGAAGCTACCCGCGGATAAGAGCAGTCAGATGCTCACTCTCTGGCTCGACCGTGAAGTGCGATTCACCATCCGCGCCTCGGGCACAGAGGCAAAGGTTAAATGTAAGACCCCATAGTCTACCTTCTATTGAGATGTAACGAAGCTGACACGTACGCGTCAGACTACATTGAGAGCTGCGGCGCCTCTCGCGAGCAAGCCATAGACGCCGTCTGTGACACTCTTCGGGCCATTTTGAAAGAGTGGATCCAACCGTTCTCCCCCTCATTGACTTACAACAAACAACTCCCCACGTCTTCCGGGCATGTTCTCGAGCTTGATTAGGCGGGTAGATTAAATCGTTAGATGAAGATGCATATATATCTCGGGCTCCATAGCCACCTCCCATCATACTCTCCTTTTTTCTCTCTCTCTATCTTCCCCATGATAGAACGAAGCAGCTGTCGTAGGGAAACACTTGCCGGCTGCAGGTTACAGTTCTTTGCCTGTCAGGTTAAACCACAGGGGTACGATGGTATAACCCAGACTAGTCCAGGCAAACAACAATCCGGCGTCACACAGCATTCAGGTCTGCTCAAAGGACCTTGTTATTGGGTACAAATGTCTGGTTTTCCTTTTCTAGATTTTTGCATCAATAATTAAAGTTTCATCTTCTAGACCCGCTTCCCTGTACCCTGTTCTGCAGTCAGTATATGAATTCTTACTCCTTCTGTCACACACACAACCCTCCTTGACCGGTTTGGAAGAGTGCAATACCACTTGATGGTCATTTATCCACTCTTAGTGCTGCTACCTACCAAGTTCCGCCATAGCTGGCAAAGCAACGACAGAATCCAGAAGATTAATTTTGTCGTCGTTCTCTAGTTTTGACAGCTAATAACCGCAATACACAACGGCCTTAGAGGAAGCGCCCACGCCGCTATTATACAACGACACTCGCGACCATCACGACCAGCAACATAAGTCGACGCATACCTACAACGAAGGCCTCCCAATGCAGACACGCAACCCATGTCGGGGATCAAGGAGGGTGGAGTTTGCGTGTGTATTTCCTTCTCTATTTCCTTTAAAGCAGACTGTGCGGCTAATCCGTATACTGCCACAGATTGCCAGGAAACGAATGTACAACTGCCGTTGCACGGAGTCATTCGCATGGACATGGACATGCCCATTCCTACACAGCTACCAGACCTTATCACCTGACTTCCGGTTGTCCAGGACACCACGACGGGCAGAGCTACGACCGCTATATTCTTTTCAAGGCACCTAGTTCAGAGCCTAATGCTTGCGGATATGGCCATGGACACGGATACGGTTGTGAAGGACGATGCGACCGCCAACATGAGAACAGAGGGTGTTGCTCGCAGGCTCGACATTCTTCCTGTTGTTATGACGGCCAACGTGGTTACCAGTGCCATGAATCGAGTCAGACTCACTGCATTACAGCCACGGCCGCCGCGGCCTCTCCATGTGTTGGCGCTGTAACTGCTAGCGCGAGTGCGACTGCCGACGCGCAGAATATGTCCGTTCGAGCCACGGCGCAGACTAATCGTGGTCATGGTCATGGATATAGCCAGTATCATGATCGATGTGTGGAGACTTGTGGGACTGGGTGTGCGAGTCATAATCCGTGTGGTGGATGTGCTGGTGGGTGTCAGGGACAGTGCGGGAACAGCGGGCAGGAGATTCATTGTTGTGTATCTGTTGGGCCAGTGAGGGATTCGGCCTCCAGGTGTAGAGGACGGTGCCAGGAGAAGTATGCGTATGGGCCTCCGTTACCAGTTGTTGTGGATGTTGCCCGTGGGGATTGCCGTGCGCGGTGTTAGATGGTTGAGTTGTGGTTTGGTAACTAGGTCAGACCTTGCATTGAGTTAATGAGCACATTGCTTTGGGATGAAAGGTTTGTCTATGATCAGTTTAAGTCTTTTATTTCATAACTTAATACAGAACAACCAACATAGGAAATATAATGATGTCAATGCTACACGGAGATGACTAGCAGGGCTAGACTAGGGAGATACACAATTGGTCGGGATTATGATAATGCGATTTGGAGGAGTTTAGAAGTGGATGGCCTTGGAGTAGGTGGCCATGGCAGCCTCCTTGAAGGCCTCGGCGAGGGTAGGGTGGGCGTGGCACGTCCGGGCGATGTCCTCACAAGAGGCGCCGTACTCAACGGCAAGGGTGGCCTCGGCGACCATCTCACCGGCGTTGGGGCCGATGATGTGCACACCGAGAATGCGGTCGGTCTCAGCGTCGGCAATGAACTTGACCTGGCCCTCAGTATCGAGGTTGGTCTTGGCACGGGAGTTGGCGCTGAAGGGGAAGGTGCCGACGCGGTACTTGATGCCGGCAGCCTTGACTTCCTGCTCGTTCTGGCCGACCCAGGCGACTTCGGGGTGTGTGTACATGACGCTGGGGATGGCGCCGTAGTTGACGTGTCCGTATCCCTTCTTGATGTACTCGATGGCAGCAACGGCCTCCTCCTCGGCCTTGTGGGCAAGCATAGGGCCGAAGGTGCAGTCACCGATAACGCGGATGTGAGAGACCTTGGTGCGGTACTCCTGGTCGATCACAAGGCGGCCCCGGTCGTCCTTCTCAATTCCGGCGTTCTCAAGTCCGAGGCCCTCGGTGTATGGGCGGCGACCAATCGCGACGAGGACAACATCCGCATCCAGGGTCTCCTCCTTGCCACCCTTGGCTGACTCCACGGAGAGCGCAATAGTAGCACCGCTGTCATCACCCTTGGTGACCTTGAAACCGGTCTTGAACTTGATGCCCTGTTTCTGGAGGATCTTCTGGGCCTGCTTGGCGATGTCGGCGTCCATACCGGGACCACCGATCTGGTTCAGGAATTCGACAACGGTGACTTCGGATCCGAGGCGAGACCAGACGGAGGCCTAGAACTATATGTCAGCACAAGAATGAATGCAGTGGCTCGGAGAGCATACCATCTCCAGACCGATGATACCACCACCAATGACAACCATCTTCTTGGGAACCTCCTTCAGGGAAAGAGCACCAGTGCTGGTGATGATTCTCTTCTCATCAATGTTCAGGCCGGGGAAGGGAGTGGCCTCACTACCAGTGGCAATGATGATGTTCTTTCCGCGGAGAGTCTGTTCACCGCCATCCAACAAGTTGACCTTGACAGTGTTCTGGTCAACAAGCGCACCGGTACCCTTGACGTACTCGACACCGTTCTTCTTGAGCAGGAACTCGATACCCTTGGTCAGACCCTCAACGGAGGTGTCCTTGGCGGCCATCATCTGCTCAAGGTTCAATTTGACGTCACCAACCTCGATACCGCGTTTTTTCGTGTCGTGCAGGATCTGGTGATAGAGGTGGGAGTTGTTGAGGAGGGACTTTGAGGGGATACAGCCGACGTTGAGACAGGTGCCTCCGAGGCGGCCGCGCTTCTCGATACATGCGGTCTGTCTCGGAAGAGAATTGCTCAGCGGATAATTTAACAGGGTCAGTGGGGGAGGTTGTGAAGCTCACCTTGAGGCCTTCTTGACCGGCCTTGATGGCGGCAACGTATCCAGCGACACCACCACCGATAATCACAACATCGTGTTCACCTATCCGAGCGCATCCCAAAATTAGCTAGCGGTCTCCCGAAATGTTGGGCCACCTCCCCAACCGAATTCGCAGGGATACAAGAGGAGTAACCTACCGGATTCTGAGGCGTAACCACGGGTAGAGCGAAGGATAGGGAGAGTAGTAGCGGGAACGAAGTGCGAGGGGACAGGTTGAGGGCGAGCAGAGCGGATAGCAGCCCGCGGTGTCGTCCGCGGCAGTAGACTCCGGAACATGGCGAGAAGAGCGGACGGGACGGGAAACCGAGATTATAGGTAATTAAGAGAGTAGTATCGACTCTATCCTCCAGGTACACAAGCTGGGAGGAAAGGAGAAGCGAATGGCAAGGGAAGGAAGGTTGAACGGTGATCGCGGAAAAAGGATGTTGAAGCTTTCGAACTGGAGACGAAACTGCCAGCAAAAGCAGAAGCTGGCGGCCCGGTACCGTGACCGTATCACCGCGTATGTAATCATTTCTCAGCCACTCAGCGACCGAACATTTCGCTCATCGGGCTGCCTGCCGTGTCTCTCCCCGCGAGATATCTCACCACTGGCAGGATTAATGTCTCAAAATTGCGATATGGCTGCTCATTGTCTGTCTCTTATCTGGGTCCTGCTGTTCCTTACGAGGGGCAGCGTTCTAACGTGTATTCGACGTGACGAATATCCGGTCAAGCGGAAAGCCCCGGTCAGTGGATAAGAATAAACCCTATCAAATAACTTCTGGGCAGCTCACTCCTGTGTCAACTATTTACTCCGTTGGGAGATCATTCCGATCCTTCATACAGAGCACTACCAATGACAGGCGCTCTCGACAGCAAACTATGCGGTTTCTCCGCAGCCGTGAGTATCCGCGGGTAACGCAGAACAGCATGACGATGGCTACCGTCGGGGTCTAGTAGCATCGGGATCGGGCTTGAGTTGGAGTCTGGGGTTGCTGGTTACTATGATGCAATAGCCTATTGTTGTGATTCGATACTAGGCTCTATCGTGACTCGCAATACAACGTACATACAACGTACGGATCTACAGCCTCAGTGTTGTCCGAAGCCGGACGCTTTATGGTATATTCAAGTTTTGCAGCCCAAGTTGCCGCACTTCTGCAGGTGACTCGCAGCCTGCAACTAAAGTATCACAACACCAAAAAATTTTCTCGAAGACGATTTTCACATGAGCCGAATCCAGGAAACTGTTCATGTTGACGACCACAAAGTCCAGACACATCAACAATCACAAAAAAAAAGTATCAATACGATGGGCCTTTCTCTATATTTACTAGGCAGAGCCGCTAAGTCGAGACTTCACTCCTACTTGCAACAGACAACCTTCTAGCCTGTTAAAGAAGGACAGATCTCTCACCATGTCAGACTACGGCCATTGGATTGAGTTTCCCGCCGCCAGCACGCTGACAATTTAGCCATGAAAAATGGCGCGAAAGTTCCCTACAAGTTGTCCACGATCATGACAGTCCATGTGTTGCCTTGTGAGGGGCAATTCGCTACCAGGACGGCTTCACTTAAGAAGTACATGGTGCGTCTGAACTGCCTCAAATCACACGCGCGCTTAATGCAAGGGCAATCGTGACCAATAAAGTACCTGAGATGAAGTCACTAGGGGAATTTCCCTATTACTTCTGGCGTCCTGATGCTCCCAGTCCACCAGCCTTGCAAAAATTGTAAAGCGGTATCTAGACAATACCCTACTGTGACATCAGATTGACCGCGTGTGTGCTGCAGTAGGCTATACAGATTTATTCCACGAATTTGACATTCTCCCAGAGGTGTCTATTGCCGAGGAAGCGCGCGGGGACACCTGTGTGCGGACCACGTTGGAAAAAAAACATCGCCCATAGAGCCTCGAGTTCACCTGGGCTCGACATCCCGCCTCGTGTTTGAGATTACAGAGGACAAGAGTTTTGATCTTGAGGGAATAGTGCCGGCCACCCGACCTGTTGAACCTAAAGCCGTGGATTTCTTGCATATGCCGCCCCCTCCTGACCTGCCCACAGTTGACCAAGATGTGGTAATACTCATGGCTGCATGGACGGGTGATGTCGATCGTTGCACGCGACTCCGTCGACCCAAGATGATACCAGGCGAGACTGGATGTATAGTCCGTGGGATTTACCACAACCCGCTCTTTGCGGAATGGTGGCCCATGCAGTCTGAAGGAGACCAATACCCCTGTATTCGCAGGGGGGCTATGCGTGTTGCATCATAAATAATGTTCTTTTTGGCTGGACGATTTGATTCCTGAAGGTGAGCTGCCGGTAATGATTTGGCACCCGCAGCGCCCGAGCGAGTCTACGCATGCAGAACTCGTTCGTTGGCGGCCTTCCATAATATACCAAGTGGCGGGCGTGTGTATACGCGCAGACTACCGGGATACATTCGACAGCCTGGAAGTTGTTCCAGATGTATGGCTTGTGATTGACCCTTACCGTTACGCCAATCAAGCGCAGGCCGGTGGAATTGGGCATCGCTACCAACGATTCCGAAACGCCAGAAGAGGACAGGGTGGGATCTCATTCCCTATGTGTGCTGTAACAGGAGTTGCAGAGAAATGACAGCTCTCAATCCATGTACCTGAACCGGTATATCACAACAGACAATGTAGGCCATGACCATAGGGGTTGCAAACTACACGATCAACTGTGGGCTAGGTGCTACTGAATACCTGCGTGACTGATCTGGCGCCTCGGCCTTCGGAGCCGTATGTGAGGCTAAATCTCGATGGTGTATACCGATATGGGCCGTTTGTTGAACAGGAGGGGAAGCCGAAACTCGTGGGACTCGGACTGTGACCACGTGGGGGTTATCGAGAGGGAGGGCGAGGGCGAGGAAGGGACAGGGACGGGGAGGTATTCTGCTCGGCAACGCCGCGGTGCTTCTTGAAGTCTGAGAATGACTTCACTCTCATCCGTCGGGGCCACGCTGTGGCTATTTGTACAACCCAGAATCGAGAGAGGAGATGCCGAAGCTTAGCCGAAGCTCGTCGCGAAGCTTGTCGAGCATGCCGAGTCCGCCAAGAGCTTCCTTGTAGACCGTGACCATATCAAATCCTGCATCTCTGTAGAAGCTGGGAGAGCATGGGGTAGCTTAAATCCTACCCATCTTAAATCCCTTTATCACCCTATATGGTGCTCGTGATTGCCCTCGTTGCTCCTCAAAGAGGAAAGTCGGAGGATTTCCGAGCGCAACCCGCCACCAACCCGATCAACAATCCCCAGACCCTCCCCACAAAGCCTCCATTCGCTCGCTCTCAACTTGGAGAAACCAATGGGGGCATCCCGTCCCTGTCCTGCAACCCTAGACCCGGTCTTCCCCATCCAAGCCGGTCCCGCGTCTCGTGTTGCTGCCCATGAAGTTCCCGACCCTTGAGTCCGGATTCCCGATCATGGGCTCATTCACTCCAAATCCTTGCAGTTTTTGGCGGGTGTGCTCCGACTGTGGACTCGGTTGAGTCCTCCTCGTGTTTTTTAGCGGACGAACATGACTTCATTGGCGTGCTCTCCATTCACAGGCGCTCTCCCACCGGGATGTAACCATATTCGCCAGACCCAGGCTTTCCATGGCCCGAGATCCTGTTTTTATCCGGTTGTTCTTTGATGGACATCGCGGTTAAATGCCATGTAACCCCACACGTCCACATTATTTATCTCTTGAGCTCCCACTGCCAGGCGGGAGCGCACCTCATGGTGGCTGATCCATTGTCTCAAGAGTCTTTGCATCAAGGTAGCCACAATGAGTGATCAAATCTCCTCATGGAACGTAGTCCACCGCTTCGAGAAGCGCAGCCTTCTCATAGCCATCAACAGCGTCGCCGCTCTCTCAATCCTCTTCTTCGGCTACGACCAGGGCATGATGGCCGGAGTCAACAACAGCAAGGACTACATTGACCTCATGGGCTTCGGCTACACAGAGATGAAGGACGGCCACCCTGCCCCCGTGGTGACGGACAGTCTGCTCCAGGGCGGTATTGTCTCTGTCTACTATCTTGGAACTCTTTTTGGTGCGCTCCTCGGCGGTTGGACCGGTGACAAAGTTGGGAGGATCAAGACGATTGTGTCGGGGGCTGTTTGGGCGATGTTTGGGGCTGCGCTGCAGTGTTCCGCGCAGAACCATAATTGGATGATTTGCTGTATGTTGCGCTTGCCAAGTGGTTTGATGGCTACAATTACTGACGGATGCAGCTCGCTTTATCAACGGTATTGGAACTGGTATTCTCAATGCGATCGTTCCGGTTTGGGCCACTGAGACGGCCGAACACACGAGTCGTGGTCAGTTCATTGCAATTGAGTTCACGCTGAACATCTTTGGTGTCGTTTTGGCGTACTGGCTCGAATTGTAAGTGCCTACACTATCTCTCCCTCTAAGACCAGCTTGTATAAGCGCTATCTAGTGGATCGATACTAACGAGTCAGTGGCCTCTCCTTCATCGACAACGGCGCGTCCCCAGTCCGCTGGCGCTTCCCCATCGCGTTCCAAATTATCTTCTTAATTGTTCTCTTCGGCGTTGTCTGGTTCTTCCCGGAATCTCCCCGCTGGCTCGTCAAAGTCGGCCGCGAACAAGAAGCCCGCTATATTCTTGGCCGACTCCGCGGAAACAGTGATGAGGACGCAGTCCGCGCCGAGGCTGAGTTCCAGGATATCCTGAGCGTTGCAGAGATGGAGAAGTCTATGGGACATAGTACCTCGTATCTGGCTATGCTGTTTGGTTACAAGACGGGCAAGTTGCATTTGGGGAGGAGGGTGCAGCTTGTGGTTTGGTTGCAGATTATGCAGGAGTGGGTTGGCATTGCCGGCGTTACGGTTTGTACGTCACCTCTTTTCCTTACTGAGCTGTGGAATCTGGCTGGACGCAGCTAATATTTATAGATGCACCAACTATCTTCAGCATCGCCGGCTTTGATTCCATGAAAAGCCAATGGATCAGCGGATTAAACAACGTCTTCTACATGGTACGCACTCCATTGTCCAAACCCAAACCTAACCAACTCACTAACAGTACGTTTCAACACAGTTCGCAACCCTCGTCTGTGTTTTTACTCTCGACCGCATCGGCCGCCGCTGGACCCTCTACTGGGGCGCCGTAGGCCAAGGCATCGCCATGTTTCTTGCCGGCGGCTTCTCGCGCCTCGCCATCGACGCCCGTGAGTCCGGAAACCTGTCGCGCGCAGACTCGTTTGGTGCCGCGGCCGCATCTATGGTCTTCCTCTTCACGGCCATCTTTGGCGCAACCTGGCTTACTGTTCCATGGATCTACCCAGCCGAGATCTACCCGCTCGCTGTGCGTGCAAAGGGGAATGCATGGGGTGTTGTGGGGTGGAGTATTGGAAATGGATGGCTGGTGAGTATCACGTTCCTCACGACATCAAGTCTTTTGTTAACCCTAGATGTATAGACCCTCCTCTGCCCCGTAATGTTCGAATCCATCGGCGAAAAGACCCTCTATGTCTTCGCCGCCAGCAACGTCATCACAATCCCCATGGTCTGGGCGCTGTACCCGGAGAGTAACCAGCGGACGCTCGAGGACATGGATCTGCTCTTTGCTGCGGATACGCCCTGGGTGTGGGATGCAGAAAAGACGTTTGCAAGGTTGAAGGCGGAGAATCCGGGATTTGTTGAGACTGCCGCGAGGAAGAATAGTGTGCTTGATGAGGAGGCTGGGGCTGGGAAGCCGGGGGTTAGCTTGGAGCAGAGGGAGGATGCTGGGAAGTAGATGCCTAAGTTGTGGCACTGGTGGTAGTGATAGTGATTGAGGGATCAGATGAGGGTAGGCAGGGCAGGTGGTATGGGAAAGCCCTGTCTCTTTGGCGGAGAAGCCGAATAGATGCAGGGATCCCCGTTTGGAGGTATCAGTTGGTACCACCTATGGACTCCCTAGGACTTCAAAACCGGGTAAAATACCTTTTGTCAGTGGAGTGGATATGCCCACTGCGTATTCTCAGTCATCAGAGACAACATCTACTAATGAACCCAGAACCCAGCAATTCTCGCAGCAACACAGCCTCAGATCTCAATGCCATCTAACCATACATCAGCCCAATCTTCCCCCAAGCAAGCCTCGCACCGCCCGTCAACCAGCACCCGGAATAAGCGACGCTTTGCGCCGCTGCCGACTTGGAGGGCTTTCTGCCCAGATCCTTAGGTTTTAGGCCAGGCACTCCCGTCGAGTCATGGTGGTAGCCTTCCAATTCCAGGCTCAGAGGGAGAGCTATATCTGCAATTCCCTGTTGCTCACTTAAGGGCTGAAGACGAAATCAAACTCGGCAACCGAACGGTTTGCCTGTAGCCTGCTCATACCCATCGACCCCTGTAAGTCCAGTTACAGATGCCCACCTAACCGAAGCCAGACAAACAGGCAGGATCCAATTCGATAGATCGGCGCCTCGTTCCAACCAGCATCCCGAGTCAACCGGACGGAATCGATCGCCAAGGGCTGTTGTGGGTGAATGTGGTTGGCTGGTGCTGCAGAGATGGTCACACATGGCGCTGGGGGATTGATGTAGTAGGCTCAGGGATCTGGTTGGTTTGGGAATTCGACTGGGGAGTGCAGTGGGAGTCGAGCTGAAATGGATGGGACTGTGAGACTATATAATGCATTGGGATTTCCAGTTTTCTTTTTACCCAGATTCTTTATCATCCTGATCTTCTCCTCTTTTTGTCCTCAGTCGAACTGAACCTTGAGATCGTACAGACAGATATCTACACCTTACCTAAAGATTGAAAATGCGCTCCCTCACCCTCAACCTCACTCTTTTCTCCCTCCTTACGCCCCAAATTCACGCGCAAAACTTCGCCACTTTCCACGACTACCTCTCCACCTACATCCCGAACTGTATTCTCGACTGCACGATCTCGTCCGCAGAGCGCGACACGGAGTGTGGCTCGGGATCCGTGTCGAGCACCAACGCCGACGACATCGACTGCCTGTGTGATGCGTTCTGGAACACGAACGGCCGCTTCGTGCGAGACTTTTCGGAGTCCATGGCGCGGTGCGTGACGGATGCGAGGTGCTCGCTTGATGAGCTGGAGGATGTTGCGAGGGTTAATCCGTGGACGCTTTTCGATGGCGTGGATGGGTTGTGTGGGGGGCGACATGGGCATGATGATGGTGATGATGATGATGATGGCAACGATGATAGCAACAATAGCAATGATGATGATACGAGCAGCAACAGCAGCAGCAACAATAACAACAGCGAGGATACACTGGATTCGAGCAGTGATACCGCCAACGATACCAGTGACAGCAGCGGCAGCAGTAGCAGCAGCAGTGGAAGCGATGACAGTAAGTTCACCTAGACCTCTGGCCCTAATCTCCTATTGATATGGTATCTAGACGGTGCAGCTTCATTTGCTTCGCGATCCATCGTTGCCCTGGTCGCTGGTGCTTTGGTCGTGCTTACTGCTTTCTGATTGATGGCGCTCTGAATCTGGACGAATACTCAGTTCGTTTGACGGGCGAGCCTCTGACACAGAAGACGTGGAAGGACCTGCATCTATTTCAGAATTCCATAGACAGGTTCGTAAGTAGTTGAATGGACGTACATGAGCATATACCTAGATTGAATGAAATCAGATATGTCAAGCGGCAGACTTGATTCTAGAGAGAAGAGAAAGTAGCGGCATTCGACTGAAGAATGGCCTCGTTTAGGAACACAGATGCGGTCATAGATGGAGCTGACCCGTGAAGTTGACTCGGAGGATCAGTGTATCAAAGGCGAAACTTCCATATTGGTGGCACTGTCCATCGCCTCTTCCTTTTTCAAAACTTACGACCGCCCACAGGTCTCGATCAATGACTGAAGCCAGGAAGTTCACATGCGAGATGCATAAGCAATCAAGCTTGTAGAAAGGCGTATACATATGCTGTATACCAGCTGATATGATTAAGCCTCGGAATACCATATACCAAGGGCAACATTCTACCATACTCCGACAACGTCGTCCTCAATGTGAGGTGAATCACCTTCCACCCAATCGCCACCCTATGTCATAATTTCACCCTGCTTCTGTTTCCCGGATCTACTTCCCAGTCGGCAAACTCGGGAAATTTTAAGCCACAAGAGCCTCCATCTGTCCGGGAATTAGAGTACTAGTGCCGGCTTACCCATCGTAAACTCAAATGGCACGCTAAATCTTCGATAGCAACTGCGCCTTGCGCCTGCTGCGCCTTGAGCCTTGCGGTCCCAGACCTAGCTTGAGAGACGGGACCTCCAGGCTCGAGAAAATCTCGGGGGTCGAGCTCATGGGGCACTGGCTTGATTGAAACTGTGAACCTTGGAGGAGCTGTTCTCCACATCTATTCCGAATCCGTGCTATAGACGGTTGGTGCGTGGTGGATGAACGAGTGTTGCCAGTGGTGCTATCTCATCCATGACGCAGAGTAGTTGAACGTGTGGGTTCTAACTTCTGTTCGAGAAAACACCAGGGCGTCAAGTGCGGAACTGGGCATTGGCGTATGAACCCAACTCAATTTGTCCAGTACCTTGAGAGAAACTCCAAGTCACAAGACCAATAGTAATCATCTTATATTTGAGCCCAACTAAGTCTTCAAGCGTCGAGACGAAGAAGGATCCCGGTGAACATCACGCCAGACTTCGAAGCTCAAGCACGGTCAAGACTTAGGAGGCTCAAGCGGGGAAAATCGGAGGCGGATAAAATCCCCGCAATCTCCGGGAAAAGCGGAATCTGAGATCGGTCTGTGGCTGGTGCAAGTAGTGGCTTGGGAGCATTAGCCACTGTGAGCCCGGAGATACGTGGCGGGATCGGCTTCGAGTTATTCCGGACCCTTTTCCAGCTCCAACTGCCAAAAGCACAGCTGGCATTAGTTCGAGGAGCACATTCAACATCGTCAATCCTTTACAACTCGCCGCTCCTTTAACTTCTTCTTTCGTCTGCTTGTTTGACGTGCCACAACACGATAATCAGTCAATATGTCCGACCAGGTCCAGGAATTGCTTAACATCCCTCAGGAGTTCCTCAAGGATGGCATGCAGTTCGTCAAGCGCAGCCAGAAGCGTATGTTCTTGCATTCCTCACCACAGCCTATTTTATCGAAGCTGGGTGGCAATTGAGAGTGAGAGCTGACTCTACGTGTAGCCGACAAGCGCGAATTCATCAAGATCAGCCAGGCTGTCGGCACCGGGTTCCTAATCATGGGGTTCATCGGGTACATTGTTAAGCTGAGTACGTTTGTCGCTTCGAGAGAGATTCAATGTGCGGTACTGATGAAACCAGTCCACATTCCTGTGAACAACGTCCTTGTCGGCGGTGCTTAATTTCTCTGATACAATCTTCGATGGCGGACGGTCGAGTCGATCCCATGACACGTCCGAAAGCGTGACGTCGACTTCTCAAATCCGAGCCATCACAACCATCGAATGAGTGAAATGGAAAGTGAAAGAGAGGAGAGGAACTGAAGCGAATACCCGCATTGCATCGACCGTGGAAGCGTGCAATTGTATAGTACAACCACGACTGAGTCGGAAGGGGGGCAGATCTAGACTCGTGTGTCGAAGGGTGAGGATCTGCGATATCGCATAACTGCTACATGTATGGGGCCTGAAATCAGGGCGGCGTTAGTGTTGCTTTTTAACCTACTTCGTTTGTGTCCTTAGTATACCAGACAAACTTTTGCTGTTTTGGCCAATGGCTCCGCGTCCTGTTCGCATGCGCTTGAGCGGGCCCCTGATGGCTTTTTCGCATCTCCGTCCGAAGTTCAGAGGACATCTACCCCCACGCTTGTATGAAGACATGGTGCTGATCAGCGCTACATGCCGCTATCTTGACTCGACACTGAGTCTGGACAGGTCGAGACATTTGTTTCACTGGTTTTCGTCTGGAGCCGGTCGATCCATAGCTCAGGGGTATGCAGTAGCTGTACAATTTCTCCAGAAGGCGTATGCGTAGATAACAACATCAGCGTCAAACGAGGAAAGAGCAACCAGCTCCATCGTTGGCCCTTCCTTCCTGTTCTGTTTCAGGAAGGTGCCTTCTCAGGTCGCGTCTTCCTCTTCAGTTTGGTTTTGCACACAGGGAGCGGCCGTTCCTTCGCACAATGCCTGTACAAATATTGAGCCCCCGATCAGATTCGGCTTCTCAAGCCAAGCCGTCTCAACTTCTCAAGGACGACGGCGGCCCGTCACTCCGATCGGCGAGGAACCGTCAGTGGTCACAACCGTCACATCTTCTGCGGGCTTGCGGGCTGGCAACCAATCCAATCCTTCTGCCGTGATTGGCCAATTCCAAGACAACGCTGACTGGGAGCGGCGAGCGCTAAATGCCATCATCACCTACGTACAAAATCCAGCACCTCAGCCTTCGCGACTCGCAATCCATGCAGATTGATGGTCATCAATCTGCAATCCTCAACGAAACCCGACCTCTCGGAATGAAAGGATCTGTGACTGCCAATTAACCCGAAACCTTGAACACCTTCCGTCAGCCTTCGACATCCTTTCCATGATCCATTCCTTCGCATTAAACGTCACGCCAGGAACAGACCAGATCACAGACCCAACCAGACCGACACCATCAAGACCACCAGCGGGCTCGATCACACGGTACCACGCCACATACACCACACTAAATCCTCCGAATTTAGCCAATTGATCCAGGGACCAGTGAGAGCCACACAAAGAAATCAGGACAAGACAGCGCTTACCTTACTCCGGGAGTCATCCTGCGCTGCTGCGACACCGCCCGAAGAGGGAAGACACTAGAAGGCGCGCTAGAACACTCAGCAGCCCCACCCTCCTCCAGATCGCACAACAGTCCACTTCGAGGCTAGGCCAACAACTCGGCCAGCCGAGTGAGCGGTCGCTGCGTTGCGCTGTGTATCCTGTCCCTCGTCATTCCGCAGAAGCCACGAATCCACGCACTCCACAGCGCATAATACCAGAAAGCAAAGGGCGAAAAGCGTAAAAGTATACATCTTGGATAGGCAAAATGCCCGGGCCTGCTGCTGCTGCTCCACTCTCTGGCCCCCACGAGTCCGACCATCCCTGCGGGCAGCCCCCAGGCCCAGACCCACCTCTCGACATCAACAACGAAGACCAAGGTCAACTCCACAAGGATCCAACCACGACCGATCATGACGCCACAATCCTCCTCCTCCTTCCACATGCAGCTGCAGGCTTAGCCGGCGTCAACAAAGAACAGCGCAGCATTGCATTCGGCAGCCATCTCAACCAGACAATGAAAGATGCCACTGCAGAAAGCTCAATCGCCCCCTCCTCCACATGCTTAGACAAAGAACAGTCCCCGTCATCCCGGGAACTGGAACTGGAACTGGCACAGGCACAGGCACAGGCACAGGAACGGAACCAGCAAATCATGAAACTAACAAAGAAAATCTCCATGCATCCAACACTAACCTCCTTCCGAAAACGGACATACGTGTGCCTTCTTGCCATCCCGCGTGGTCGCTGGACGACTTATGCTGCGCTGGCGAAGCATTTGGGCTCGAGCGCGCGCGCTGTGGGGACTGCGATGCGCATGAATCCGTTTGCGCCGGGGGTTCCCTGTCATCGTGTTTTGAATGTCGATGGGGGATTGGGTGGGTACATGGGGACGCCTCCTGAAAAGGACAAGGGAAAGAAAGGTGTTGGGAGGGGAAGTAAATGGGTGGGTAATTTGGAGCGGAAGAGGATGTTACTCGAGAGTGAAGGCGTGGTATTTGATAGGAGGGGCAAAGCGAAGGGAAGTGTCTATATCGACTTTCCCACCCCATAGATAACTACAAAACTACTTGGGACAAGAAGAGTGGTTGCATGGTTTCACAATGTATGTTGTATTGCGTTCATATGAATGATGCCAGGTATCGTATCTCTAACGCCGACCATCTATAGTATATAACCAACAAAAAACATGATAAAGATAATCAAGTAGAAAAAAGGTAAAAATCAAAGAAGTAGGTGAGAAGAACTAGATGCGAGTCTCATCGTCTCATAACGCCGTCCAGTCCAAGTCCAGAGCCCAGCCCCATTCCGCATTAGTCGTCAACCATGAGAAGAAAATGACGAACCCAACCGAGTCGGGCTTTCCAAAAAATCGACGAAGAGAAGAAGAAATGGTATAAAACAGAATCTTTCAAGAAGTATAAGAACCAGGTAGTATAAGAACAGATATCCAGGATAGAAGTGCGCCAGGATCGCGAGGTTGTATGCATGCGGTACGTGGATGAAGGGAGGTCGGAGTACATAGGTGGACGTTTAGGCCAGCTTCGGGCGCTTGGCAGCGCGGCGCTTCGGCACGTCCATGTGGTGGTAGGAGCGCAGGTGCTCGATGAGGTGGTCGCGGCGTGGAAAGCCGTTGTTGTCCTTGCGCGAGCAGTCGGCGACAGGGCAGTTCTGGAAGACCGGGTAGTGCACGGTTGACTGATGACGTTTCAGGTCGGCGGGGCGCGTGAAGCTCTTGCCGCAGTCTTCGCAGGCGTAGGGTTTGGCAGGTCTGATACAGTCAGATTTGGCTTCGCAATCAGTGGGGAATGGGGTGAGCATACTTGGAGGGCTCCTGGATCAGGCCATCCAGAGGAGGGAACATGCCTTGGTCGAGGGGTGGCATGGAGGTTGGCGACCAGGCCGGCGTGGAGCTGGAAGGGAAGGAGGTGGGTGGTGTGTCCATGAGAGGGAGAGGCTCAGGTGTGTACATGGGGAATGTCGGGTTGAAGTCGTAAACTGTGCTGTCGAAGGACGAGGGTTCGAACGTCGGCTGGTTGAGCGGGAAGTCATTGATACTTCCGGGGCTGGCCACAGTACCACTTCCATTGCCGTGCATCAGATGGTACATGTCCAGGAATCCAAGGCTGGACTCATCAGTGGAGTAAGACGAGTTGGACGAGTATGAGGAGTATGAAGAGAAGGACGAAGAGGAAGGCTCCATTGGAGGGCAGGCAATAGGTTGGCTCTGCAGCGAGGTCAGCATTGTAGTGAGCAGGATCGCAGGGAAGGCAAGTACCATTGTCTGAGAGAACATCTTGATGTTATATTTTGTCAACTATGACCTGACAGAATGACGACTACGATGTGTTGAATCTGGGGAATGAAATCATGGGGGTCGGCAGGTTGGGAGATAAAGCAGGTGACCGGGTGCAGACATGGCTTTTATAATGGATTTTCGGAGGGCGAACCTGAATCGAGGACCTGTGGAAGTCATCGACGTCGGTTTCGCACATGCATTAGACCCAAGAGACTAGTCCCGCCGTCAGGTTAGCGATACGAACACATCCATGGCGGAATATCACCTGAGCAAGCGCTGGAAGCAGACCAAAAATGTCCGGCTCTGGAAAAAGAAGGCCATGCATGGAGATTCGGCACAGATATTGGACGAGAGGGCACACAGCCACCCCAGTCGCCGGGCTGTCATTGGGGCAAGGTGACTGAGACGATCCCTGCTAGCCTGGGTTGACTAGGCTAGCGTGCTGACGCTAGAAAAAGGATCGAAGCATTCGAAAGTTCTCCCAGCCTTCTAGTGCTTCTAGCGCTGTTCTGCCCCCCTTCCCTCGCCAAATAATAATGACAGAATGCGGGTCGTGATTGGCAAGAGGGGACAGGGAATATGCCCACACGGGCCGATTACTTGGAAGGGGACAGTCTGGCTCCATTTGGACTCGAGCCGACGAGCAAACGTCGTCATAGCGATCCCCCACACATTGCCAGTCGCAGCTTGCAAGGCCCCAGACGTGAACGCTGCCCTTGCTGAACCCGGGCGGAACAGGCTGTGCCGAACCAGCCTGGCGGTTGAAAACAAAGGCAAAGACGGCAAGCACGAGGAAAGCGAGAGACAGGAGGACAAAAAAAGAGGGGGGTGCATGCGGCTCGAGTTCGTCTTGGGAGCGCCAATCAGCCTCTTGGCTGTGTCTGCAGTCGCGGTTGGACTTATCGTTGCTGAGGGCGCTGGGAAGGTGAACGTGCGGGATCGTCATTTGCTGCAGATACCTGGGCGTTATTCTTCCAGTTTCGGGGGCCTCCGATGGCCAAAGTACGAGTCAGTCCGCCTTTTGCTGGAGATGAAGTAATAATGTTCTTTTTCTCGGTTTCAGTCCAGTCTCGCGCCGGCCTCGATGAAAGACCACAAGTCGGCATGATTTCCCCGGCGGGGCGTTTGAGGATCCGCACCAGGAGCGACAGCCTTGTCGAGCATCATCGATGAATCGTCATAAGCAATTCATTAATTTCGAGGGATTAATCTGACTTTGAGTGGTGTGTTGACGAGCGGTCTGAAGACAGGAGGCTGACTTCAAGGCAGACTTGGTGGTCTCTTCTCTCAGCCTGCCACTCACTCACCCACGATCACCTTCCTCAAGAGTCAACACTAAACCGATCCTTCTTCACACCGCACGCTAATTGAAAATCCCTCACCAAACTTTGATGAGGCAACAACAGACGAACTCTTGATACAACAGCTTCACCTATGTTCGAGATAGAGGCCTGCACAAGGCCCTCGAGTTTCCTATTTTTATCAACGTACAACGAAGTAGACTCGACCTAATCTTCATCTCGAGAGCGCGATTTCTTTATTCTATTTATTTTATTCTAATTTTCGGCCTAAATTTGCCAGCTCGATTTTACTTTTCACGCTGTATTTTTGATTTTTCTTTGTCTGCGCCGATCCGGCTCTTCAGTCCTCACAGCCACCATGAATGCTTCGACGGTTCACAGGCTGTGTCTGTGTTACAATCCCCAGTCTTCCGCATGGGTACCTACTTCGAGAAAGGGTCTACGCTGCATACTCTGTGTTTGTTTCGCTTCGGAAGACTCTTGTCTAATTCAATTGGTTAACCAAGCAGAAGCTCCTGACATGGCTGCAAGCCCAGCATAGCACTGCTAAAAGAACAGCGTTGAACTCCCTGTCCCGCAGACCCATTCATAACACCTGTTCCTGAACCGGTTGAATACATAGAGTAATAAAATAATAAAATGAGGTTAGATTCCATCTCACTTGCAGAACTGTGATCGAAGCTAGATCCTTTCTCCAGTCGGTGCAGAAAATGACTCAACAATCGACTTCATAGACTATTGTTGTCTTCTTCTGACGAAACAGGTGACACCGATCCAAGCCTGATCGATATCTGAAGGAGGGACTAAAACATGAGAATGTGTGAGAAGAGAAAAGTACAGGCGTAGATTACAGTTCGTCTTCCAGGTACTTGTAAACGAACTTGAAATCAGCCTTGCGTCGGTTCATCCTGCAGTTCGGGTTAGAAAGAAGACCAGGCAACTAATGTGAGGCGAAAGAAAGTCAAAACTTACCAAGTACTCTCATAATCGAAGAAGCGGTAGGTGCCCTGTTCGAACTCCTCGGTTATGGTCTTGGGCTCTTCATGTCTCTGAAACCAGGTCTGGTACTGCTTGTGGAAGCGCCAGCTCTGATTTTTGAGCGCCTTTGCCGACAAATACTGCTGGTGGGTGCCCTGACGGTAATAGAACAAGTAAAACAGGGTATCAGTGTCAATACGCCCGGTCTCGTAAAGGCGAGGATCGTCCAAGATGGCCAGGGGCTCCTGCGGATAGTACAGAGGGGTGTTGTAAGGGTTCTGGGGCTTATAGTGACGGGGTTTCTCGGCATCGGCGGGCTCGGGGCAATTGGTTGCAGACGCGGTGAGAAGACGCTGCACAGACTGGGGTTGGCTAGTAGGATTGGCCGAAGCGCGACTCTTAGTAACCTCGAACGAATGAATCAGATCCTGCAGACCAGGAGGCAGATGGTAGATGGACTCTTCGCCATCTTCCTGGTGCCGGTTCTCTTTTCCAACTTCTCCGTTGGTAGTTTGCGACTTGCTGGTGGCGGTTTCTGCCTTGTCCAGTGCAGGGGTGGCGGGCATCGTATTTGCAGCGCTGACGGCGGCAGAAACCTTGGGACTGAAAGCAGGGGTCCGTGAGTGACCTTCCTCCGCCACGATAGCAGATGTGGGTGTAGCTTTCGGGATAGGCTGTGCGAGGGTGACTACAGGTGAGGCGGTAGACGATGCCTTGGAGGCGGGCACTGCAGCTGGGAAGGCGGGGCTGGCGCCAGGTGGAGGAGGAAGAGGGGCGATGCCAACGCCGTTCTTGTCACTTGCTGCAGCTGCAGCGGCGGCAGATGCGTACTTCAAGGTTTCACCGGGCAGACGCGTGGGAGGGGGGGCAGGTTTCATGCCAGTGGTTGAGCTGCTCGAGCTGGACGGATGTAGTGTTGCTAGAACAGGGAGTGGAGACTTCATCTGAGTAGACGGTCTGCGGTGTCCAGTGGCTTCGGAAGACTTAGATGACGATGTTGGCTTGGGTTTGATTTCGATCTCTTCCTCTTGTATTGACTGAGCGTCTTGCGACGACACACGGTCGTTGTCACCGCTTAACCCGAACTGCACTTCGGTCTCGTCGCCCATATTGAGATCGTCATACAGCGTCTCATCTTCTCCAGAGTAGTCTAGGTTGTGGCCATCTTCCACATAGTACTTGATACTCTCTTTGAGATCAAGCACCTGATTTGTCTCGATGTTGCCATTCTGAAGTGATCGCAGCAACAGCTCCAGTTTATTGACATGCCATTTATGACGTTCCGTTATGCGTGAAAGATCTGCCAGACGGTTGGTCTTTGTGACGTCTTTCTTCCCTTTCTTCATGGACATGTGGAGCGATTCTTCTTCCGCCTCCATGGCTTCAATTTTCTGCTGCAATTCATCCACCATGTTAGACAGAAAATCACAGGTTTCAACCTTCTCCTTCTCTTTTGGATCGAGTCGCGAAGCTGCAGAGAGACCTTCTTTGGAGTAAGCTTTAGTCTTCATCTCTTTCTCGACTGCTTTGAACTGCTCCATGCACTGGGTTGTGTTAGCCTCACTTAACAGCCGGAACCACAATCTAGGACAGCCTCACCGTCTCAATGGCCCTGCGCTGCTCAAGCAACGGCCCTTTGTCTTTGACTTCATTGCCCGAAGCCCATGATTTTATTTGATCACGATATCGCTGGAGTTTTTTGATCTCTCGTTTGAGGTTCTCTTCAAGCTTGTCGCGTTGTGTGGGATTCGTGGCAGAACGGATCTTCTCGTATATTCCTTCGAACGTCTGAATACCCTCCGCAACCTTTTTGAAGGTCTTATCGATCTCCTGCTGCGTCTTGCGGGACGTCATGGCTGCTGTTCAGGCGAACAGATCGCCAAGAGACGAAATTCCACTATCGTTGGCGCAGGAATTCGAAGGGATTCTGGGGATAGCTTTGGAGGGGTGAAGCGGGAGGAACAAGAAAAGAGGGTTGCCCAGCAACTTTTAACAGCGGGTGACTATTCCTTAACAGTGTTATCTTAAAATGCTCAAAAGAGTGCATGGCTCATTCTCCCAAGAAGCTGGGGAATAACGGCTGTTATCAGAAGGCGGTCACCTAGAGTTCTGCCACTAACTTTGTCCACTTGGGACCAAGGCGGGGAAGACTATCTCTTGTGCAAACCAGTCACTTTCCTACATTTGGTCTTGATATCATTGATATCCACTGTACTGCCTTGCCTTGGACTTCTTCGTGTATCTATCCATGGATTGATTCCTATATCCAGGCTTGGTGGTGTACTATATCTCAACCGCCGACGACCACCTCACATCCCGACACCAACTGTGACAAGGATCCTCGATTACAAGAGCATCATGAAAGGTGGGTAACCTGCCCCTATCGCTCTTGCACTCTCTAACACACTTATAGCCGTCATCCAACGTGTCAAGTCCGCGTCCGTCACGGTGGATGGTCAACTCATATCCAAGATCGGTCGAGGACTCCTAGTCCTCGCAGGAGTCGGGAGAGACGACACGGAGAAAGACATTGACACAATGATCAACCGGATATTGAAGGCGAGGCTGTTCCCAGCGGAAACCGATAAACAGGTATGTGGCCTGGGTCAAGTCTTAGACTACGCTTACGCTGGAAACACAGTGGAAAAGGAACGTCCAAGATATTGACGGCGAAGTGCTCTGTGGTACGTCTTCTACACTTTTTTTTGGTAAATTCTCCGCTGACGTCTGTAGTGTCACAATTTACACTTTTTGGCCAGTTAAAGAAGGGCAAGCAACCGGATTTTCATGAAGCCGCCAGTGCTGATACGGCACGCAAGCTCTACGACTATTTCTACCAGCGGCTCGGCGAGAACTACAAACCCGAGCGCGTCAAAAATGGCGTCTTCCAAGCGATGATGGATGTCGAGCTTATCAACGATGGGCCGGTGGGTGTCGACTACCGCAGTGAAGATGCGGCGGTTAGCAAGCTCTCGCGTCTCCAGTGATTTCTTGACAAAGCAACGGTAGCTGACATATCTCACATACAGGTTACAATCGAGATTGACACGCAATTACCAAAGCGAGAAAAAAGTACTGACGACAAAGACTCGTCCGCCACGAAAAAGTCGGGGACCGTGGAGTTCAAGTTGCCCGCAGAGCTTCTAGAGTAGGCGGATGAAAAGGTTCTTGATGAATGATACCCTTCGGCTGTATAATAGACATAGATGATTCGAGGGATAAACCCCGATACATACAGGAAACACTGATCTACGGTATAATCTTCGGTACCCAAGGAGGATTTGGGAACCCACACTATTGAAAACCGGGCACTCTGCTTGAAAGGGGAAGGATGAACCTTCGCCAATATTTGAGATTACATCAATCGGCCAACTCGACATTCGATCTCTACTTCACGCCCGGAAAGCTGTATCACTGATTCTTCCATCTTTTCGTCATCATCTTTTCGCCTTACCCCTCCTGGCATTTGGGTACTGCCATGGTCAGATCTTATTCTCCAGCCCGGTTTTCCACACAAGTTCTTACAACGTTCTGGAATCGTCATTGTGATAGAACGGCTTGATCTCCTCTTTCTATCCGCAAGTCCAGACCATACCACACGTTGAATTAACGAGAAATCTGCAGTCTCTACTCACATGAGCTTGCGCGTCGATGTCAAATGCTTTTTAGAAGCATTCTGCTTGTCAACCCTGCTTGATGTATCGCTAATATTCTCGCGCAATTGCGGGATAGGCACTCTCATAACATCTTCAATCACGTCCTTGAATTGATTTTTGAGAGCCCATCGTAAGGCCTAGACCTCAGGAATCAACGCCTCCGTCTTTCCTGTTATTGGTCATTAAATCAACCAAATCCCTCCCGAGGGCAACACTTCCATCATCCTTCTTTTATCAGATTCTGTTATTGGCTGAAGAGTTTTGTGACAGCCCTCGCATGGCAAACACTCATTACACGAGAGCTCTCCGAGGAAGGTTATGGCTTTGTTTGCACCAATACGATCTCATGAATCCTCCCCCGGGCCGCGGGCCAGGAGTAGCCAAGAATAGCTCCGTTTCAACGGCCCTATCACCCTATATCTGTGACCAGGTCTGCAATCCTGGTGTGGCAGCTGATTGACGAAAGAACAGGATGCAGGATCATCCACACGAACGGCGGCGGTTCATCAGAACTCTAATGTCGTCAATAGGAATACAGACTGAAGCGCGATCCCAACACCCCTGGAAATCCGTTGAGAAGCAAACAGGCGCACCACTACTTCTCAAATAGTCGCGCCGCCCTCGAGGTCTTTCTTGTCTATGACCTCCTTCCTGCCTTTCACTTCAGAACTACCTTACGATGCAGAACCATTCGGGCCAGTCTGTTATGCAACCACCTGTATTAACCACTACCCTTCCTCCAAGTCATCGAATCTCCAAATGGTTTCCGCTATCAATGATTACCATCGGCTTCATCTTCATCGCTGTTGGCGGTGGGTTGATTGGTGTATGGTCATCTCGCGATCATCACAACGAAGACGGACAATACTATGGCGCAGTCGCCTGCTTCGTCATTGCCGGAGTCTGCCACCTGGCTGGCTGGATCATTCTTATCATCTACTGTATTCGAACGCGCCATACTCAGGGGATATCTGTTAGCCATACCCACAACCTTCCGGTCAATCAGCCCCGGCCGACTTGTACTCCTCCTCGCCCTGCCGCTTCACCGCGATACCCAAATTATCTCGTTTCTCAAGATGAGTTGAATGTAAAGAGGCGGTACTGTGGTGAATGCGGTGCAGTGCTCATAGCGCCTTTTTGCACAGAGTGCCCTGCCACAAGATAGGGCGTAGTGTGCGAGAGGGATATGCAATATCTGGGACTCTTATTCAGGTTAAATGGCTCGTGGTTCCTGTTTTCCTGCGTAAAGTGAATTGATATCTCAGTGCAGCTGGTCGACCGTTGCCTTTCATTTTAAACAATACGCATCCAAGTGTACAGACATGTTTCCGATTGCCGTCCAACACCGGTTAAGTACTTTTGCTACAGTGCTTACAAGCGCGGCGGACCGACGGCAACGCGAACCATCTTGAATGAAGTCAATCCTGGCTTTCGAGTGCCAGGCCATGTACCCAGTATGCTGCGTATTTACCTTTTACTCGGCACAGCTGTAGAATCTGTGGTTTGACAAAAGCATTGTGAGTTAGAGATGCCAGCCTGATTTCGAGTCCTCGCTTTTTATCTAGTGTATGCTTTCCATGTGCTCTACAGATATGCGAAGCTATCTATTCTATAACCAGGTAAAAATCAGGTCAGGTCAGTAACTAATAGCTCACCATGTCGCGCGACGACGCGAGCGATCATTTTAGCTTAAACCACCGCTAGTAGTTCCAGCCAGACGAATAAGAATAGAAAGAGCATAAATACCCCTCTTCCCGAGCAGCTAGATCTCTCAATTTGGAATTCAATCTCGGAGTCACAGCGTGCAGGCAATCTGTGGTCATGGCGCGGCGTGATGGAAAGTGATGGAAGCCATCGCAGCCAAAAGTGAAGGTCTTTCAGCCCACATCTTCCCCTTGACTTCCTCCTCCTTTTTCTCCCCTTCAGCCTTGTGTCATTCGTCCCATAAATACTTAAGCTGGCATCTCCGTTCCTAATCCACTTTTTCTAATTCTCCCCAACTAACACAACATCATGGCTGAATCTCAGCGTACGTCCTCGAGATCGTCCCCGCTTTTCCCTTCGGAGTGCTAATGAAGGTCCCCGTCAGGTCGCTCTCGTGTCTTTTTCGACATTCAGATCGGTCAGCAGAAGGCCGGTCGCATTGCTCTCGAATTGGTGAGTTTTCTTTGTTCTGTGACGAAACGTTGCTGCTACAGTGCGCTAACTACCCCGCTTCATAGTTCAACGATGGTACTGCCCGCTGACTGCAGCACCTTTTTTCCGTTCATCCTGACTGTTCTCCAGTTGTTCCTAAGACCGCAGAGAATTTCCGAGCCCTCTGTACCGGGGAGAAGGGGGTGGGAAAACAGGGCAAGCCATTGAGCTACAAGGGTACAAGAAGCTCCCCATTATTTTTGAGGAGCACGCAAAAGTCTAATTCAACACTCGATAGGTTCCATCTTCCACCGAGTCATCAAACAGTTTATGATCCAGGGTGGTGATTTCACCGCATTCAACGGCACTGGAGGCGAGTCGATCTACGGCGAAAAGTTCCCCGACGAGAATTTCGAGCTCAAGCATGAGCGCCCATTCCTTCTTTCCATGGCCAATTCCGGCCCCGGCACCAACGGCAGTCAGTTTTTTATTACCACCGTCCCTACTCCTCACCTCGACGGCAAGCACGTTGTTTTCGGCGAAGTCATCAATGGAAAGAGCATCGTCCGGAAGATCGAGAACATGTCAACTCAAGCCGATAAACCCTCTTCTGATGTGACCGTCGTGGACTGTGGCGAGCTTGTTGGTGAGGATTACAAGAATGCGGATAAGCAGGTTCCTGACGCTACTGGTGACCCATACGAGGACTTCCCCGATGACCACCAGGGCGAGCAGCTAAGCGCTCCTGTGTGCTTCAAGATCGCTACGGACCTCAAGAACTTCGGAAACACCGCCTTCAAGAGCGGCAACGCCAACTTAGGTCTCGAGAAGTACCAGAAAGGATTGCGGTATCTGAATGAGTTCCCCGAGCCAGATGAGCAGGATCCTAAGGATCTGGAACCCCAGATGAAGTCTCTGCGCTTCACCCTTCACTCCAACTCGTCTCTGTTGGCGAACAAGCTTGGTCAGTTCAGGAATGCCAGAACTTGGTCTACGTATGCTCTTGAGGTGGCTGAGGCTGCTGCCGCCAAAGACGCCGACAAGGCCAAGGTCTACTACCGCCGTGCAGTCGCCAGCAGCGGGCTCAAGGAAGAGGATGTGGCTCTGAAAGACCTGCAAGAGGCTTCTAACCTGGCTCCTAACGATGCCGCGATCACAGCCGAAACGGCAAGGGTTAACAACGCCATCAAGGCTCGTGAGGCTAAGGAGAAAGCCACTGCTCGCAAGTTCTTCTCATAGACGGCACTTGTCAAGCTCATGATTCATGAAACGTTCTTATTCCCAAATTCCTCCTCCCCAACCATTTGCATAGAAAGTGAAGGTGTCTCAGTTTCACGGAAAAAGACGTCGCTATGTTTCTTCTCCCTTGTTTCCGAGCTCGCGTAGCTCAGTGTTCCCCAGAGACTTATACAGTACTGGTTTCCTAGCATGGATAATGAGGCGCACTGTATTGTTGTCCTGGAATCTGCACCCTCAGTTCAATTCAGCACATGGGATATGCACTTGAAAGCGTAAGGAATATAAGATTTATCCTTACAAGCAATTGAATCTGTAACCCTGTACTCCGTAGACTATAGCAAACAATCTTGATACAGGGCCCTATCGATAATGGTGCCTGAGGTGTCAGTTAATTTTATGGACTTGGGTCCAGACCTCCTCCATCTTGTTCATCTTCTCATCATCACAATTTTAGCCCCATACTTTCTTAACGATGTGACAGCTGTATCAAATCTTCCATAGCTTTAATGCCCTCCTCCAGAGTGTGTATTACCCAATTCGAACCACAGTGGTAGCTAATTTTACCCACGCAGACACCAGCACAACCTCCCCGCCATAATGCGCGTCCGCAGTTCGCCTCTACCCCGCGCTTCCTCTTCTCCCAGCGATCGGTAGTTCAACATAAGCGTCACGAGAATAGCGATTCAATCCTCTCCGAAGATGATGCGAACACATCCCACCTTGTCCTAACCCAACCAGCACCGCGGGGTTCAACGCGCCGAAAGGACGTGATCGAAGACATCAGCATCGAAGACATCAGCAGCGAGTTAGGTCAGGGACCGGACACCTATGAACAACCAGTCGACGGAAATCAGACTGCGGGAGTTCCAAGCAGCCCACCGATGGATGTGCCAGCGCTAGGTGCTGGGCTTGATACACTTTTTGGGCCTCCGAGGCCCAGAGCCAAAAGACGTCGTACATCAATTGATCTCGCGACTCCAACAACTCAAACTCAGACGAAAAAACCGCGCGACTTTATTCAATCTTCTTCTCCCGAGCCCTCGTTCCCGGTAGCTGAACCTCCGTCTCCATCACTGCCATATCAGACCGCTCCCACCACACCCCGACATCCTGCGACGCCCACTACCGTGACACAGTCCGCCCAGGCCTTTCCGCGTTTTCGAGTACCTTCGTCCTCTCACCCACTGCCGAGTACACAGACTCAACAGCAAGTAAGACCCGTGGCAGGAACACCCGGTCCGGCAACGCGGAAACCAGCCTTCGTGCTTCCACGCTCCCCATCTCCCGAACAGGAGGGTCCAAATGGTATCCCCACGCCGTTCTCACCGTCATCTCATGCGCTCCATCGTATAGGACGCCAGCGCTCATCGGTCCCGACCTATCTTCCCGGTGGCATGGCAGCAGAGGTGCGGAGCTGGATTCTGGAAACGGGAACTAGGCGCGAGCAGCAGATACAGGCAATTCGTGACACTCGTGCCAGTGACGATTCGTCCCCGGTTGATCTGCAAAGATACTCGCTGGTCATTCGTATAACCAGCGTCCGTCAGTCTGCCTTAGGTAGCTGTGGGCCTCTTGCGTTTATCCAAGGTCACGAGGTGCTCTCTTTCGAACAAGAATCGGCAGATGGTGGAAGTGCTCCCCAAAGGAATGTTCTTCTCCTAGGTGCTCCCCGATCCCGCCCTGGTGAGCTCCGCACTTCTACTTCTGCGCGTGTGCCCAGTCTCCAAGCGCGAGACGTAGTAGGCATATATCGAGGACTAGTCTGGGAAATAGGTGTGGAGCCTAACACGACTCTAGCACCTGAGCAAGAGCAGGTCTTGCGGCGTGAGGTTCCGGAGTTGGGGAGGTGGCTTGTTGGTATGGAGTGGGAGGTGGTATCTTCTCCGATTTAGCTCTTACCAGCGTTGCTTGTTTTGTTATTGTTTATGATTGTTTCGTGATACCCAAGTCTTCTATTACTAAACTTCTTCTTATGGAGAGAAACCATATACTTCATGAGAATGTTATACTCTATGGACATGAAATGATATATGTGCATCAAAAAAAAACTTTTGAAGCCGATGTAATGCCATACATACCCTATTCAACCTGTACGCCATGCTTTCCAACACACAAAACTCAGAGAGAAACACATCTGTGCGGGAAAAAAAGAGCCAAGCCCAACACATCAGCCCAGTGGTGATTATAAAGCACCGCCCTCCTCTCCCTCAACAACCTTCAGCGCATCGACCGCAACCCTAACACCCCACTTGACCATTTTCGCCTCCTTCTCCGAAGCAACGATATCCGTTCGCGCAACAACCTTGCGCAGGAAGAATATGCACCCCTTGACGATCTGCGGTGTGTCCCGGATACGCATAAAGATCTCAACAAGAGGTTTCTCGTCGAACCCAGAGTCGTCACCAGTGTCGGGCCTGCTCTTGCTCTTCTTGGACTTCCTAGACTTCTTCGTTTGTTTTTGGGACTGCTGGATGATGCTTATCATGAGCAGCTCAACGAAGGTCTTCGTCTTCGGTTGCAGGTATGCGAAGTTAAGGGTCTTGAGAATTCCAACCGTTAGAGTGCCGTCCGCGACGAGTGACGCGTACATCTTTGCTAGATTAACAACCTCAGGCATGGAGAGTGCATTCTCCTCATCTTCGCCGCCAAATCCGGCGTCCTCTTCGTCATCGTCGAGATCGCCTGCTTCGCCCATGCGCTTGAAGATGTTCCAGAGTGTGAACATAAAGGAGACCTTGATACGGCGGCCGAGTTCGCCGCAGAGGCGTCGAGCAATGAGCGTGTAGTAAGGGTTATGTGTCTCCTCTTCCATGGCGCAGTGTGTGAGGACACGAGGGATTTCGAACTCCTGATTGCGCTTCAGGCGGAGCTTGAGCAGGCGCACGTGCGCGTCTTGGTAGTCTGTTGCGGACATTATGGCAACGAAAATGGAGCGGCGGACATCGGTGTTCATGCGGTGAGATTTGGCGAGTGAGGCATAGTCTGGTTCGGCGTCGGAATCGTTGTCTACGACTGGGTTTCGTTTGGCGTCTAATGAAGAGGATGGGAGGGATGAGAGTTCACGACGCGCGGATTCGAGAGGATCCTCTTCCTTCCAACTCGCGCCGACGAGCCACCATTTGCCCTTCTTCGAGGAGTTGTGGATGTCACTACGTGATATGCTGATGGGTTCTGAAGCGCGGATGACGCGGGTGCTGTTAAGGGAGCCGAGGATCTTGCGCATCTTGGTAATGTGTTCGGACGCGACGGTGGAGTTTGCGCCGGGCCCTGATTTTATGCGGTTGTTCTTGAGGTCTGTGATTGTGTCTATCATGAACTTTGTGCGAACGGAAAGGGACTCGGTGCCAGCTTTTGCGACGGCCGGTTGGATTAGGAGGACGATGTCTTTGAGGGAAGATGGGTCATCTTGCCGAAGTTGAGGCCCGGAGTCTGCTGCTGTTAGTGCCGACTCAGAATACTAGGTAGGGGGTCACGAACTTCTGATTATCTTGAGGAGGAGCTCGGTATTCTCCTCGTTGATGTCTTGCAGGAACAGCCGGATGTAGTCGAAGACCAAGGTGCTGCCAATGACATGAAAATTGTATAGTTGTGAGAGAAGAGAAATAAGGTTGATCATCTGCTTCCCTTCGAACTTGCCCCGTTCATCTCCACCAGCATCAAACGTTTCCACGACCTTCTGCACTATCTCTGCGCCAAAATCCGTTCCCACGACCTTGTATATAGCGGCAATAAAACCCGCATGCAGGATGACGAAAGTATCGTTGAGCGCAGATCTTTCACAGACGAGCCCGAACAGTAATGAAAGCAGGGTCGATGTCACGTTTTGACGGGGGTATTCTCGATATAGCTTCTCAAACTCCGCCAGGATGGAGACCAGATTCGCTTCGGAGAGCTTGTTCAGCTGGCCCTGTGCTTGCCTTCGCAAACGGATGAGCGATTCGGATTCGGAGTTTGACGCAGCTCGTAGAGACGGTGGAATGTATTTCGCCGGTTGAGTATGTGGAGTCGCTGGAACAGGGGCAACATATGGATTCTCTTTCTTCGGCGCGGGTTGCTCTTCTTCGCTCTCCTCATCGTCGTCTTCCAGTCCGTCCATATCCTCGTCTTCGTCCAAGAAGTCGTCTAAATCCTCATCGCTACCTAACTCCTCATCACTCCCCAAGTCACTATCGGATTCATCAGAGTCCCCAATGGGCTCCAGGCCCTGCGCCTTTCTCCTCTTGTTCAAGAGCCAATCATCCGCTTCGCGTTTTCGTTTCCGGCCTTCATCTGCGGATCCTTCGTCCAGGTCGCCGAGCAAGTCACCTAATCCATCGTCCGCAAAGTTCTTAGGCACTTTACCCTTTTTCAGCCCCAGTTTCTTCTCAAGAGCAGCAATCTCCGCATCATCCTGCTCCAATTTGTCCTGCACCGCCTTCGGTACCTTCTTCCGCGAAGCTTCGACCAGATTCTCCTCCTCCTTGGCCTTCTTCAATATCGACTTCGGCTTCTCCATGTTCTGTCGCCCCACTTTCGCAGCCTTGAGCTTCGCCATAACATCCTCCTCGTCATCGTCACCACCATCAAATTCGTCAAAGTCATCGTCATCGTCATCGTCATCTTCATAACCACGACCACCGCCTCTCCCCGAACCAGACCCTCGCTTGTTCCCCGCCCGCGCTTCCTCTCGCCGCTCTTTTCGGGACAGCTCCTCGATCCGCCTTTTCTTCTTCTCGCCGAATCGATCTCGGATCCCTAGCTCCTGCCGCAGGCCCCTAGGCAAGAAGGTCGTATTATGCCTCGGACGTGGCATCGTGGCATAAATGTCGACGCTGTTGATAACTCGAAAAAAAAGTTTCAAAAAATATTGTATTATTTCCGCAGATTGGTGGCGGAGCGGCAGGCGGTGAGGTTGGTGAAGTAGCCTCCCCCACAATCATGGCGGATCGCATCAACTTGCCAGACTCCGGAATTGAACGACTGTGAATCTTGATCGAATTGCTTTACAAAGGGCAATTACGCACAGAATAAAATAAAGATGTCGAAACCAGTGGCCCACGAGGATGTATGTCCCATATCCCACATCTACCGTTCAGGAGAAAAGCAGTCCACCCTCTTTTACCATGTACTGTCAATGCACTGACAATGCCTCGCAGTTCTTCACCTCACTCACAGCCCTCCTAACAACCACCTCACAAAAATCCCGAGGCTCCGTCTACCTCACCCAGAAGCCTCTCCTTCCCACGTCTGCAGACCGAACTTCCACCACAATCAGCCCACCGTCCATCCTCATCCGCGCAACGGACGGAAACACCAACGCGCCGAACCCGAAGACACCTACAGACAAGCAGAACAGCAAGGAATCGAGAGTCAAGCTGTCCACTGTTGTGCAGCCAGAAGAGCTTGAGATGTTCTATGCGCGGTATGCGGAGGTGTGTAAGGCAGGAATGACTGGGTTGAAGAAGCGGGATCGCAAGCAGAAGAAAGCGAAGGGGAAGGGTGGGGCGGGGAAGGTCGTGAAGGCTTGATTGAGATTTGCGTCAGGCTTGGAAGGGCATGATGGAATTGCATTTATGGTGTTTGGGGTTGTTTTATTACTATTAACATAGGGAACTTTTCTTTTTCATGTTTTCACATACCAGACTTCTCATGGTCTTGTGGATAGATAAAGTATTTGGCGATGGTCTCCTGAGAGTCTAAACTGTTTTCTAATTTACTAGTGCAAAGGGTAAGATCAAGGCAATGTTGTGGCTCAAATATTGCTTTGTAGGTCAGACACGAAAAATGGTCATTATATGGCACTAGTAAAGAGATGATAATACAACCAAGAAAAGGTATGGCGAGTGTGCAAACGAGAAGAACAGTGTACATGGGTATACAAAAAAGGTTGAGGGGAAGATGATCATGTCACGCCGTTATCATAGATGAGAAGAGAAAATAGGAAGGGTAGAACAACACTGTCAGTCAAAAAAAAAAAAAAAAAAAAAACAAGTATTAAAGCAAGTGGGAAGGCGTAACCGCAACCCCGCCACTTAAATTGTCAGGCCAGAGAAAGACGGTGTCCTTGAAGTCTCCGGTGCAAGAGGAATATCGTAATCGTCGACACCTTCATGGGCTTCGTATAGCTGGCGTTCCAGTTTGCGCTGCGTGATACCAACCGAGGAATCGAGCCCTGGGCCGATAACAATCCGTGCCGCGATGTGAATCAGAATGATAAGGAGCTGGATAGGAGGAACGAGAACCAGGGTGCAGGTCTTTTGGATGAGAGACGCCGCGTCTTGTTTCTCCGAGTTGGCAAGGGTTAATGTAGATGCTGGAGGCATCGGAGAAATTTCCCGTTCCTGAGACGCCTTTGAGCGGCGTCGGAACTCGATGCTCAGGCTTGAATCAGAAGACTTTGCGCTATAGAAGGATCCAGGAGTCCGGGGTAGTGTAAACTCTTGTTCGGGAGATGAGCTATGAGTTGAATCCACGGATTCGGACAATTGGTCTGTGCTCCGTTCTGAGTAGAACGGTGGTCTCAAGGTGGTCTGATAAACTCTCTCTCCTTTCGGCAACTCCTGCAATTCACAATGCTTGTGTAATGAATGTGTATTGTCCAATGACGTAGGCGACGGAGGGGTTAAATAGGGTTCTGGTGTAAAGTCCAGCGAGTGAAATGAGTCGACACTGGAGGAAAGAGATAACCCGGGGCGATTGTGAGGCTCCGCTGTGTCTTCAAAACTTGCCAGCAAGGTCTGAAAGCTGTGTTGGGCCTCATTCACACAACTCTTCGGCAATTTGAGGGCCCCAGATATGTTAATGGGCTCCGGCAACTGCTCCTGATCGTCTGGAATAGTCTCTAATATCACACTGTTGCTGCCTCTTGGGGTGACAGCGCTATCATCCGTGGCAGTCCCGTCCGTTTCCTCGCCTGCGCTTAGCGAGTCCGGCGTTGCAATACCATCTGGAGCGAGGAATTCCCGGCAATATGTGGGTTGTATAGGAGCACTCTCCCTTCGCCCTTTCGGCCGCCACGCCTTCTTCCGCCGAGGAGCCTTTGCTTCCTCTGGAATCTCAACTGTGAACCCTCGCTTGAAAGGGCACGGAGTGACTTCATAGCGGAGAACTTTTGGCAAAGCCTCTTTCATCTGCGTGACAAGCTCCTTGTCCCGCTCTGTTTCATTCGGCAGCTCGATCCGATAATATGTGAGGGGCCGGATGCGCAGGACAAAGGTAGACTCCCCGTCAACACACCAACACTGAGAGTTTTTGAGGATCGCATGGACGACACTACCGCATTTCAAAAACACCGTCAGTCCGTGAATCTTCTCCAGCCTCAGCGGGGCAAAAGCGACCGTTCGTTCTGTGGGGGACCGCCACGGCAACGTCTCAACGGTATCAACGGGGTAATCGAAGTCGGAAGGAGTCGTACTCGAGGGGATCGGCGCGACAGATCGAGGGGCAAAGTGCACGACTTTCGCAGATTGATGATAAAAGAGATCGTTCTCGGACTGTTTGGAGTCGGAGCTGCGTTGAGCGGCTCGGTTCAGCTTGGTGGGAAGGGTGAGCGACCGTCGAGGGGGTGGCGCATCAAGGATATCAGGCATGATGGTTCATGTGGGCGGATAGAGGGGAAACAAGAATTACATTGACTCGGGAAAGATGAAAGAAAGAAGGAAATGAGGGACGATCAGCTGGTGGGCAACAATGAAGGGGGCTATGGTAGAGAATGAAGGCCCCATCATCGGAAGGCGAACAGAGCAAAATCAATAAATGCAATATCTCCAACAAAGGAATGCGGATGCCAAATAAGCGTTCGCGAATCACTAGTCGAGGGACAATGACCTCACAAGACAATTCGCCCCTTAGTGCTGCATTTGAATCCACCCAAGAGCATTTTATATGCAGCACTCGCAGACGCTGGAAGCAGTGGGGCTTGGTGCCTTGATTTCGAGGCATACAGGCGCCAAGGCACGGTATCGGCTTCGCATGATCCTTAGCTGCTTTTTACAGTGTCTCGTGCTTTGGTCTGATACGCTTGCTTTGCAAAGAGTACACTACCAATGATGGTTTTGCAGTCGTAGTACAGGAGTCAACCGGCCACGCTGATGAGCGAGTCCCGATCTCTCTATCTGTTTGCACAGTGACGCAGCTTTGATTAGGTAAGCCTCTAGGCAGTCATGATTCTTCCAAGCATTGCAAGTTTCAGCTCTTTATTTGCTCCAGAAGTACTACGTACAAGTCGATTGACTGCTGGTAATTGACAGCTCCGTCAAACCTATCATTATGTCAAATTTTGAGCCAAATGCTGTGATCCGCGGCTTCCAGCTGACGGTTGTTGGCAGTAAGGTCAATTCTTGAGAGGAAAAGCTATAAGCGATACTGACATTTGAAGCTCTTCGTGCCTTGAAAAACCCAGGGCTGTTCAAGCATGATCATTTTCGGCAAGCTGCTCTCGCTATCAGTATTGGCATTGTCATCCAACTTATCGTTCAAATCCCGGTATGTCGCAGTACGGTTGTTGCTGCCATAGCGTAGCTAATGTCTCTCAGATCATTGCGGTCAGGATATTTATCTGGTTCAGCTCATGGATTATCAGTCTGGAAGATGCCACCTGGGATGACAATCTTCTCAATGGACTCGATTTCTTGAACAAGTCCGTTCTGCAGGTTCCCTTCCTGCTCATGACTCTTCTGAGATACATCACCCCAACATTAGATGACATGTAAGTGGCTCGATGAGGACATTATACTCGTGTATTGACAGCTCAGCTTCATGGAATCGCTCAACTGGGTCGATACGACCTATGTCCACAAGCACAAGACCGAAGATCCTAGGACTCTGCGCGCCATGTATTATCCGAACCTAGTCCAGTACTCAACCAAGGGCGAAAAGGCCGAATCTAAACCAATTCATGAAGCACTCATGTCATTCCTGAAGAGGTATGGACGTAAGGTTGGGATGCTCCTAGGCATCTACCTCGCTTCGCTCGTGCCCATTGTCGGCCGATTCGTGATGCCGGCAGCCTCGTTCTACACCTTCCGCAGCGCCGTCGGAACCACGCCAGCTGCCGTCATTTTTGGCACCGGTCTTGTCCTTCCAAAGCGATTTCTTGTCACCTTTCTACACAGCTACTTTGCTTCTCGTAGTCTGATGCGCGAGCTGGTATGTCTTGAACCCCGCTTTTCTGTACCCCTCTAATCAGTCACAGCTCGAGCCGTACTTTTCCCGTGTCCGATTCACATCTGAGCAGAGGCGTCGCTGGTTCTTGGACCGTGAGGGGGTTTTATTTGGCTTTGCGTTCGCGTTCACATTTGTTCTGAAGATCCCCATCATCGGAGTCTTGATGTATGGCGTAGCCGAGGCCTCCACCGCGTATCTAGTCACCAAGATCACCGACCCTCCACCCAGTCCCGCTCAGAGCGATGGCTTTGCAGAGACGCAGACAACGTGGACAAATAAGCACGACTTTTTGGGCCTTTCGCTGGATAATCTGGACAAACTCAACTTGGCCGCACACGAACAGGAGCCTCCAAAGGCTACAATCCCTAGGCGGAAATTCACTTAATCGCCTTGAGGAATTAGGTACTTTGAACAAAAGTTCTGTCTCAATCGACCTACCTACCTCGGGGTTTGATCCCACAAGCCGTGTGTGATAAGCGTCCATAGATAAATGATAGCAGCGATAAGCCTGCGTAATAGGTTGTTGCCATCCAGACTCGATGAGGGGGCGTGAGGGGTCAGTGCATATAAAGTAACCTTGACACATCCTCTCAGGGCTCTCCAATCGTTCTTCCCCATCCATTCAACACAGCATCATCATCAACATGGGTACCAAAGCCATCCGCACCGCGCTCAGAGTAGACCTCAACAAGCCTGCTCGAGAGCAAAAGGGTCTCCATGTATGTACATCACATTACACCACCCTCGCCTTTCAACAGCACTACTAACCACCCATGTGCAGAACCGCTGGCACCCAGAAGGTACGCCTACACAGCACTAATATACCAAATAGAACACTCAATTTCATGCTCACTCTCACTCTAACAACTCAGTTCCCAGCTGCGGCACAATCGCCAACAACGAAATCGTCAAGATCGAATGCCTCGACTGGACCGGCGGCCAGATCCAGAACAACGACTCGGCCGACGACGTCAGGGACGTCGACCTAACGCAGATCCACTACCTCTCGGGCCCCTTTGACATTGAGACCGCCGACCCGGGAGACGTCCTCCTCGTCGAGATCCAGGACGTCCAGCCCTTTGAGGACCAGCCTTGGGGTTTCACTGGCGTTTTCACCCGAGAGAATGGAGGGGGGTTCTTAGATGAGATTTATCCGGAGGCGTGAGTCAACTTTTGTTCTGCGGATAGAGAGACAGCACTGACGTGCACAGTGCCAAAGCCATCTGGGATTTTGAGGGCATCTTCTGCTCCTCTCGCCATATTCCTGGTGTGCGCTTTGCCGGCCTCATCCACCCTGGCATTCTCGGCTGTGCGCCATCAGCGGAAATCCTGGCTGAGTGGAACAAGCGTGAGGGCGAGCTAATCGCAGCAAACACCACGGGCCGCGACGTTGCGAAGCCACCAGAGCCAGTCAATGTCCATAGCGGCTCTGCAGATGAACAGCTCACTGCAAAGATTGGTCGAGAAGGGGCGCGGACTATTCCGGTACCTTTTCATTCCCTCTCAGATATCTGGTCACACAGACTCTTACTAAAATGGTGTGTAATAGGGCCGCCCTGAACACGGCGGAAACTGCGACATCAAAAACCTCTCGCGCGGTAGCAAAGTCTACCTCCCTGTTCACGTCACCGGGGCCAAATTCTCCGTCGGCGACCTACACTTTTCGCAAGGCGACGGCGAAATCTCCTTCTGCGGCGCGATCGAAATGGCTGGCATCATCACACTAAAAATCACCGTTATCAAGGACGGCATGGCCAAGATGGCCATGAAGTCGCCCATCTTCCACCCGGGCCCTGTCGAGCCGCAATACGGTCCAGGACGCTATTTGACTTTCGAGGGGTTCTCTGTCGATGAGAATGGGAAGCAGTATTACCTCGATGCGACAGTCGCTTATCGCCAGACTTGTCTGCGGGTCATCGAGTACTTGAGGCGGTATGGGTATGATGATTATCAGATTTATCTATTGTTGAGCTGTGCGCCTGTGCAGGGGCATATTGCGGGCTTGGTGGATATTCCGAATGCGTGTACAACGCTCGGCGTGCCGATGGATATCTTTGATTTTGATATTAGGCCGGAGGTTGAGGCTGTCAAGCGAGATATGGGGAGTTGCGCGTTTGCTTCGAACTTAACTCGCTGACCTGGAGTCAATTGAGTAATTATGTACTAAGACGAGACTGACATGGCCCAACCAAGTTCGAATATGATCATCAATTCATTCTATGTTCTGTACACATTTATCCATCTATACCTCATGCCAATTTAGTCTCACGGGCAAACCTGACTCAGTCAGCTATATAGCCCTCAATACACAACCGTCCACCACCTCCAAAGTAAAGTCAAGGGCACGCCTTACGCAAAATATTCCTCAAACCTCTCCTCCGCCTCCTTCACACAATCAAACCCATAAATCTCCTTCTGCACATCCGCATCCGCCCACTTGTCTGGCACAGGCCCCTTTCCCCCCTTGAGTGCCGCAAACTGCTTATCACGCTCTGCCTTGGCCGCTCCATCGCCCAGGTGCAGCGCCCGCCCACTCGCAGCCGCAAGCTCAACGAGCGCATACGCCCGGTCCTTGCGCACCTTTTCGTACGCCTTCAGCGCCTTGTTGATGCTCTCGGGATCGGTAGATGGGAGTTTTGAAAGAACAACGGCAATAACCGCGCCGTCTTCAATAGCCTGCGCAGCGCCCTGCGCCAGATGCGGAAGGGTCGGATGGCACGCATCTCCAACTAGGGCGACAGAGCCGTGGATCCACGTAGGCAGCGGTTCGTGGACACGGAGCTTCCACTCGCAGACTTCGCCCTCGGGCACATAGTTCAGCATCCGCTTGACGAGTGGGCAAAAGTCCGCAAAGACATTGAGCATTGCACTCTTGGACCCCTTGGTCGTGTACATTGCGTTTGTTGCGGCTGCAAAGTTCGTGTCGGGCTGCGTGGTTGAGAGGTTGTAGATTGTGTTATTGGAGACTGGGTATGCTATTATATGTCTCTTTTCACCAATCCAGCGGACGACCTTATTGCTCTCAATTAGTGAGAGGAGCTCGGTGTCATTGGCAGCTAGGGCTTGGTCCTTGTGGATCATGATGCGGTATGCGGCTTGGTGGGTGTCCTTGACGGCGGAGGATATTTGGTGGGCGGAGAGCATGGCAACGCGCGTGAGAGACTTTATCCCGTCTGCGCCGAGGAGAACGTCCGCTGTTTCGGTGTATGTTTGCTTGGTTGTGTCGCGGGGCGTTACGGTAAATGTGGGTTGAGGGGCAAAGGAGATGACTTCTGAGACGGTGGTAGAGAAGTGAAAGGTGATTTTGTCGGCATGCTTGAGGCATCCCTGGTACAGGCCGTTTGCGAGCGAGGATCTGTGGCCGACCATGTGCTTATAGCCGTAGATGGACTCGATGTATTTGAGGTCGACATGCGCAAGTTCCGTGTCTCCCGCTCCGGCTGTACATGGTATCAGCATTAATTCTCCCCCTCAACGTCTCCTCGTCTTGGAGCTGAAAAGAAAGTTCGAAAGAAAAAATACACATACCCCTGACACTCGTTTCTTCAATATTCACAGCCTCAGCTTCAATCCCTTTCCAAACACCCAGACCATCCAGGACACGAGCCATATTCGGCGCGAGTTGGATGCCCGCGCCTACGAAGCCCAGGTCCGATGCGGACTCGTAGACGTCGATGTGCTTGAAGCCCTTTTTGGCGAGGGCGAGAGCCGATGTCAGGCCACCCATTCCTAGAGATAAGTATTAGCATGGACTGCATCGAACATATAGATTATTGGACGAGGGAAGCACCAGCGCCAAGGATGGCGATATTCAAATCCTGCGGGGCCATTGTGTCAAAATTCCTTGCTTGTACGTCTGTCGTGCTTTTGTCAGGCTTTCCAGGGCAGTTCAGATCTTCTAATAGCAGAGACTTTAAAGTAAAGATGGACTGCGGAGTATATAACGGTCATAGCGGGACAAGTTTTAGCCGGCCTCTCCTCTTCCCCACGGTGTCCCACAATTTCAGGGAGATGGGGAGGTTTTAGCGCGCAAGGAGGAATGTGGAGGCGAAGCTTGGTTCTTGGATGACCAGAGTCTGGTAATGGCTGTTGATTCGAGATGGATTGTGGTTGTGGTGGAGTTGGCGGCAAAGTTCTATTCAATTCCCACACTTGATGTACTCCAGCCTCCTAGCATAACTATTCCCAGATTATCAAAATCGTGAGGTTGTTTTGGCAACAAAAAGTCAAAAGTCAAGATAATGAAAGTAGATTTTCAGCGTAGGCATGTGAGTGTATTATATTAAAGATGATAGGCAACTATAATACATGAAGGTATCCAAACTCATCCACAACATACTCGTGGGAAATTATACGATATCGAAGCGAACCGTTTACAGGTTGTCGCCAACGGTGGCAATGACACCGCCGGTAGGTGCGCTCAGCTCAGGGAGGAGGCCGTCGACGAGGTCAGCGACCTCAGGGGAGAGGCGGATGAGGAGAGCACCAGTTTCGCGGCCGAGAACAATGAGGAGATCCTCAGTCTCAGGGCCAAGGCGCTGGATGAGCTGGGTGACATCAACGGCAACGTCGATGACGGTACCAATAACGCCAGCGAGGTGGAGGTTGTGGAGGATGTCACCGACTTCACCGGTGATGCTGACAATGAGGCCTTCGTCGTCCTCACCAAGGACCTGGAAGATGTACCCACCGTCCTGGCGCTTGACATTGATACCGAGAGACTGGACAATCTGACCAACGGGGTTGTTGACGGAGTCAAGGCCGAGAGTGACACCAAGGCCACGGAGCAGGTCGGCAATTTCGGGAGCAAGCTCAACGAGCAGGATCTGAGCGTCCTCACCAACAATCGTCAGGATGCAGTCGACGATGGGGCCGAGGTCTGCAACGAGCTCGCCCACGGACGCAACATCACCGATGATCTCACCCACGGAGTCGCTCAGGCTGACACGGCCCTCAAGAAGGTTGTAAATGTCCTCGTTGACCTCGACAAGGAGTGTCTCGCCGTGAGATCCGGTGACAGTTAGGAGACGGTTGACCTGCGGGCCAAGGTCCTGGATAATGTGGCCGGTACCGTGGCAGCGCTCGTCATCACAGGTGGGGACTGAGGTGGGAGGAGCAGTAGCAGTGCCAGTCTCAGTGGCGGTACCAGTCTGCGTAGCAGTGCCGGTCTCGGTGCTAGGGGCGGTGTTCGTGTTGGTGTTGGTCTCAGTAACGGTGTTGGTTTGAGTGGCCGTGTTTGTCTCGGTAGCAGTGTTGGTCTCGGTGGCAGTACCGGTCTCGGTGGCAATACCGGTCTCGGTGTCGGTCTCGGTGTCAGTCTCGGTAGCGGTGTTGGTGGCTGTCACTGTCACGGTCTCAGTCTCGGTATCGGTACAGGTGGAAGTGGTCGTACCGGTAGGTCCGCCGATGGTCTCAGTCGGAGCAGGGACAGTGATGGTGATGGTCTCAACCTCGCAAGGGCAGTCGCCGCCACGCTCATTCTGGCGGGCGCTCAGGCCAATGGGGCCGGCCATAACGCAGGCCGCCCAGGTGACAGCAGTGATCACAGAAGCCTTCATCTTGGGTATAAACGCTGAACGTAGATCAAGAAGGTAAAGCAGAATGAAGCAAACAAAAGAATGGACCTAGGTCGGAACGATCGTCAAGGAAAGACAAGAGCTGGAAAGGAAGCTGCTTGTTTGAATGAGTGACTGAAGAGAAGAAAAGTTCGAGGATTGCCAACCTCAAGCCCGTATTTATACTGCTTAGCAGCGTTTCCCCCTTGCTCTTCCATTATCTTCGTCTAGGCCCAGACCCATGATAGGAGTTGCGCCTAGCCTTGACTAAACGGACTATTCCAGTTTATTCTCGCATGGCTATCGACCAACTCGGCAATTAGAACCAGAAAAAACGCCCCCGCTGACAGGAGTTTGGAGCTTTCAGCCCAGCCAGTACGGAGTAGTGGGCAGCTTTCCCTGCCCTACCTCAGTCACTGTCGTACCTGAATCTGGGAGCCTATCGGAACCGCAGTTGTGATGGGTTCCTGCCTCACTAATGCAGGCTCTCTTTTTTGCGCCCAGCAGCAGAGTTGACTGAGCAGGCAGCTGGAGCATGGATGGAGAGTTTGGCTGTCTTTGACCAAGCACTCCGGGCGACTCAGAAAGCGACAAGTCCGGGCCCACCGCCGCTCAGTTCCAAATGTGGCTGCCAATGGAGCAGGTACGAAGGCAATGGTTCCCCAAAAGCAGAGCAGAGCAGGAGCGCTCGACAGGTCGTACAGACACACATATCCAAATCTCGAGGTTGAAGTTTTCTTTGTTTTTGGGATCTGCAGCTGGTGCATTGACTATTTGCAGTGGCGCCCGGGCGATCCGGGGATTGGCTGCCGCTAAGATTGGCGTTGGCTTAGTTTTGCGACTTATCGAATCTGTCGTCGAGTCTCTGGAGTCTGGAATTCCAGCATTTATGGTTTCCGGAGTTTTGCTTGGTCAATTGACAAGCTTGTTTGAGAGCCGGTCATCGTTGATTCCTTTGATCATGTTGTTTTGCTCCCCGAACCCATGAGCCCCTGAGAGGCTGAGAATCATCACAAAAAGAGGAGGAGATTCGCTGCCCAACCACCGGCTTCCCTTGACGCTCACCGACTGTGACTTGGCCTCTCTCTCGCGCAGACGTTTGCGCAGGGGGAACCTGAAAGTAAGCTGATGAATGAAGGAGCAATAGTCGCCCCGAGAAGGATTTATCGCCAGTTCTTCAGGAACCCAGCCAACCACCTGCTCTCAAAGGGACAGGGGTGATGCGGACATCCGCCGCCGAGGACTTTCTCCCCAGTACCTTGGTCCGTCCCCGTTCAATTGAGAAAAGTCGCGGCACTGCGGGTGTTTGTAATCATTGACTGTACCCATTGGCCACATGGGAATCATACAAATCTCGTGGTCACCGCAGCCGTTACAATCTTTCCATGTCGTCCAAGACAGATAGTCCATCAGACCCTGGATCTGGTTGACGACCAGATGGTAGTCAGTTTGCTGCAGTGCTTCCAGCAGGGTTGCGCATATGCTGCGTGACACAGACAGCACCGTGTCGCCCGCGACCGATGTGACAGTGGTTGATCGTCGGACAAATTGCCGAGAGCAGCGCTCCACCTCGATTGAACTGTTTCGTTGGTCGTAGTCGATAAAAGGAGTGAGCGCGTCTTCAATTTCCTGCTGCAATTGCTCCAGCGTCGGGGCCTGGCCAGACGCCAGGTACCGGAGTCGGTTCCCATACCGCTCCACCACCATATCCGCCACGGCCTGCCAATCGACGGATAGTTCGTTGGGCCCATGGTCCAGAATCAAGGCATCCAAGTCCCGCCGAATACGCTCTAGCTGATTAGAGGGGAGATGTTCAAGCCTCGGAAGATGGCCGCCCTCTGGAAATAAATCCAACTCGTAGCGATATGCAGTTACGAAATGCTCGTAGTTCAGTATCACGCGGTCGCCGCCGATGTTCCAATATCGAGAAGCCACTGCGGGAAGCCACATTTTCCCAGCATGCTGCCCGATCCGATCTCCTGGCATCCCTTTCTCGCTCGGTCGTACCCGGGTAACCCGGAGCACTTCAAGGTCTCGGGCGAAATCGCATAATATGATTTCGAACCCAGCTTCCATGCGCACTATCCCGTCCAAACGCCCGTCCCATTTCTCCTGGGCCATTTGACAAAGGAGCTCCGCCCGCGCCATCTCATCAAACATGCCTCCTCCCCCGTCTCCAAGCCCGTGCAGGAATAATACATGGTCCTGTGAGTCCATGGTGCCATTCTGCGTCTTTCCAGCAGACATGCCATCAACGTACAATAACCGCAAATCCTTTACAGCAGCAAACGTGTGCAGAAATCCATCTTCTGCGTGGGTTGGCTTCTCCATAACCTGTTGCAGCTGCAATGGTGGCGGAGGCTGCCGCGGGCCATCTTTAGGAGGCGGATGATGAGGAAACGGGTGGGTGAACACCAAGGCATGCTCAGGCTCGAAGGCCAACCACTCGGGCCCTTGGATTGGGTCAGAGCGCCAGTCGCCGTGGTAGAGTTCGGTCCCTTTGGGCACCGTAGCCAGGAAGAAGGACATGCCATTATGGTTCAAGGAAGATCCCCATTGCCGCATAGAGGAGTGAATAGCATTGAAGATGTGGTTTGAGTTTTCTGGAAACGCATACGAAAATGCGTTGGTGATAAGAGCTGCAAGGCAGAGCTGCAGTCGAGATCGGACTCGCATCATGTTTGAAACTGGAACAATGCACGATCTTCTGCAGCAACTAAAGAGTCCACAGTCCAGACTCGGGACAAGAAAGATCAGATAAAAACCATGATCTCCAAAGTCACGCCATGGCTTCACATATAAATGCCGAGTGGGGGGCACGGCGCCGCGTCATCGACTGGACGGCGCTCCTACGCTATTTTAGTATCCTTCGGATGAGGAGTGAAGAATGGCGTTATCGGAGCATACCTTTTGCCCACACAAGTCTGGCTTGGGGTTCTGGGGAGTCCATTATCTCGTGGCGTGTGCGGTGGCGATCCAAGTGAAGATCTCCTGCAGGACGAGTGCAGTGCAGGAAAGAGCGTTGGAACTTGGAACTTGGACGCCGAGACTGACCACTTCATTTCCCCAACCACGCCCGCAGGCACTCTCAGTTCCTACCATCATAAACCGCCCGAACTTCCAATTCAGTCGGCTAAGTCCATCGAGATTGAGGATGCGTCCGCTTTTACTAACACTCGACGCTTTCAACACTCTCTTTCACCCCCGCCACCCCATCCCCGCCCAATACGCTGCCTCTGCAGCAGCCTTCAATATCCCCATCACCCCTTCCGCCCTGCAACCCGCCTTCAAATCAGCCTTCAAAGCGCAATCACGCTCACACCCGAATTATGGGCGAGATCTCGCTCTGCGCGGCGAATACGGCGGGCCTAGACAATGGTGGGAAGATGTGATCCGGGGCAGCTTCGCGCGCGCCCTTGCCGAGAGCTCAAGTTCGGACTCAAATGCTAAGACCACCGAAATCCCCAATGGGCTGGTGGTAGATTTGCTCGATCGATTCGCGAGTGCAAGGGGCTATAAGCTTTATGATGATGTAAGGCCGTTCTTTGAGCGCCTGCACGAAATGCAGAGGAAAGGGACGAGCAGGAGAAGGGTCATAATTGGGGTCGTGTCGAACTCGGATGACCGTGTCTGCTCGGTGTTGGAGTCCTTAGGTGTGTCCGTTGGCGAGACCAGAGCAGGTGAGCGGGGTGGCCATAAATTACCCGGATTTGAGGAGGAGAGGGAGAGGACAGGTACACCACAACCGAATACCAGAGACAGTGTCAGTCCCTTGCAGGGCCAGGGGCAAACGGATGTCGACTTCGTGCTTACGAGTTACCAAGCCGGCGCTGAGAAGCCGGCCCCCTATGTTTGGGATACGGCGTTGCGGACAGCGCAAGTGTTGACAGATGATGCTGTAGGGAATGAGGGAGGCTGGGAGTGTGTGCACGTTGGCGATGATTTTGGGAAAGATTATCGTGGTGCTGTGGATGCTGGGTGGAAGGCGTATTATCTTCCTCGAGATCCCCAAGCAGCGGCGAACGCACAGGAGGGTACTAAGACGATTACTTCGTTGTTGGACCTGGTTACAGAGCTGGGAGCCTTCAAGTAAACAAGCTGAGCGAGCAGGACGTAGATGTACTTGGAATATACGTATAATCGTTATTTGGCTTGTAATTACCCAAGGTATGTGTACTCCTATCCAAACGCCGAACACATAGAGCTTTCAAACAAAAACAGACTTGCACAGACTTGCACAGACTTGCTTAATCCCAGTTCCCTGTTCCTCCCAACGCACCTAGGCGATTGCCAGCGTGCTTATTGAGCAAGGCAGTGATATTAGACCCCCGGTTACGATGTTGTGTCCGCAACTGCTTTTCCCTCTCGCGCTCTCGAGCCGCAGTGTAGTAGTTAACCGCACCTTTCTTCGCCAGCGATGCTCCCCCCGCCTTAGTCACACGAGATGAATCAGATGTCGATGTCGACGAGCTAGACGAAGACGCAGTTGTGGTCTTGCGCAAAATCGGCGGCCGGAACCCGAACGAACCAACCTTGTCGTTTCCGGCACCAGTGTGGAAGGCAAACCGAGTGTTGGATGAAGCCGACGTAGCGGAGTTCGAGGACGCTTGTCGAAGCAGAGCCAGACGGTCGACCACGGGCCCCCGTGTGCGGCGTGGGTTGTTCCGTGCTACAGACGGTTCCCGTTGTCTGGTGGGCATTGGTTGTTCCTCTGCTTCTTCTGTTTCATCGTCACCGTTGCCGGCATGCTGCTCGCCTTCCTCCTCATCGACAGAGGCATCGTCCTGGAAGGAGTCGTATTCAGCCCGCTCAGTCAGGAAGGAGACCGTCTCGCGGATCTCAGCAAGGGTAGCTGGTTTCTTGGACATGGCACTAGTAGGCTTCCGGCGAAGATGCGGCGGGGGTCGGTTGTTGACATCTTCAGCAACAGGCTCAAGGGTTCTCTTTCTCTTGTTACTTTCGTCTTGAGGGTTGTTTGACTGCGCTTCCGTGGCAGTACCTTGCGATGAAGGGTCGTCCTGTGTGCTACCCTCTTGCTCGTAGCCCAAAAAGTCGAAACCGACGTCATCTTCGTCATCGCGATCCTCGATTGCTTTGAAGAAGGCGGCCTTCTTGGGATTCTCGGCGATCTCCCCGATCTTTCCATCGGCGAGGAGGGCATTTCGCATGCGCGCAAACTCCCTTTGCTTTTGTCGGCGGCGGGCCAGAATCTCATCGTCCGAATCATCCAGGTCAAACTCATCATCGTTGCCTCGGCGGCGGCGAAGCGCTCCGGTCGTGATATCCTTGAGCAGTTTAGCTACATCTTTCTCGTCTGCGTTCCTCTGGTGAAGCCTGTGTACATGTCAGCATGCATAGTACGATAGTCGCACCGTAAACATACGCATTCAAAGCAGCGAGCTGCTTGGGATCAACTCTTTCCCCACTGTTGTCGTTGATCATCTCTCTGTCATAGGCATTCTCCTCATCATCAGCGTCATCATCACTCGCGCCTCCGAGACCGGCGTATTCGTCGTCCGATTCCTCAGCAGCTTCCTCGACAACATCCCTTGCCTTGCTCTTCTTACGGTCAAAGTCGACACCAGGTTTTTTGGCCTTCTTTGCCGCTTTCTTGATCATATCGATCGCGCTCTCATCATTATCTAACTCACTCTCTTCCTGCTCCTCGATAGCAGAAAGCTCCGGGGCTTTGCCGCGTTTAAGATTCCTTAGGTTTCGGGCCGCAACAGGGGAGTGATTCTGCTCCACCAGAACGGTCTCGATGGTTGATGTTGGTGTACCCAAGAATCTCTTGTTAGGGTCGAATGGAGAAAGGACAAACCCCACATCTTGCGTTGGGTCTGGGATTTGGGACATTTGGGACATGCTTCGAGGGACGGGAGATTCAGAAACCCGATCTTGCTGCCAGTATCCTCCGAAAGTATCTACCGAACCAGCGCGGTTCTCTTGGCTGTCTTTGATGATAATCTGAGAATCGGGTGCCTGGTGCACGCTCATCGGTACAGGTTCTGGTGGTGACTGAGGGATTGTAGTTTCCTGCTGGCTCATATTCTGGCTTGAAACAAGCGTGCCTGCAAATGCCTGTGTTAAGCTCATTGTGGCTTCTGAAGGCTTGACGGGGATGTTTGGGCGTTCCACAGAGTTGAAGAAGGGATTGATGGGCCTTGCAGGAGTTTTTGGTGCCTGGACCTCGTCTTCGTCGTCGTCGCTGACAACTCGAGTAGGTCGCTTTCGTCTTTGTGTTGGTACCTTTGGTTCCTCCGCTGGCTCGGTAGCTTCCTCTATTTCAGAATCGGCATCAGCCCCCGCATCGTCGTCTTCGTCTTGATCGGCATCAGAATCTATCAAGTCTCCTTCCTTGGCTTCATCGTCGAGTTCCTCCTCTTCATCCTCTTCCTCCCCGTCGTGGTCCGCGACATTGTCCCCATCTTCTGAGCCAGAGAGTTCAAAGTCACTGTCATCATCCTCGTCCTCTTGATCGCCACCATTCTTACGCTTCGCCGCTTCGCGTTCCTTCTTTGCGATATCTTCACCTTCCTGTCGTGCCTTTTCAACGAGGTTCTCCACCTCATCCTCAAAAGCAGCGCGTTCGGCAGCAGTTTCGATGACGATTCCCCGTGCTCGGAGTTCGTCTATCCTCTCCTGTCTTTCTTTCACCGCCTGCTGTTTAGCTTCATACAGTAGACTCGCGGACAGCTCGGCGGAATTCATAGTAGACTTGCGCGTAGGGGAGGTAAGTTGTGCCAATACTTTCAATCTGAACATTGAAGCAGTCTCTTGAACCTGTCGGGCCGGAAGATTCTCGAATGCTGCAATGCGCCGGCACTTTGCTGGAGAGGTAACAATCTCTAGGTCATCGTCTGAATCGTCCTTCTGATGTCGAGCTACCTGCTCACGGGTAAGCCAAACTCGAGCTGGTGCTACCCGTACTGGCAGTTTGCCTTTCTTAACTTCAGGCATCTCGGTGGTTGGATGGGTCGCCTCGTCCTCCGCTTTGTCTCCAATTGCCTTCACTACCTCTCCAGTCGGGTCGTTCAGAATCTCTTCAATAGTTGGGAAGTTCATTTCCTCGTCCTTCGAGAGGTCTGGGCCATCGGTGGGCGGTAGAGCCGGCGATGTATGCGGAGTATCCTTATCCTTCTGAGCCTCAACATCCGAGGAATGTTGCGAATCTGCCGTAGTCGATGAGTTCTCCGCACTCTGCTCTGGCGCAGCACGCTCCTGGGGTTGCATAAAGTTGAAGCGAGCAAAGAAGCTCTCCTTGCTAATCTTCTTCTTGGTCCGTGCCTCGTGGGCCAATTGCATATTTCTGCTCATGCGCTGTGTCTCACGGTGCATGTCCTCGAGCGCCTTTTTGCTGGCCTTTCGACCAGGACGAGCCTGCTGCGGGGATTTCTTCTCGCCAGTAGCTCCGTCATCTGCATCCTCCTGATCAGAGAACAGACTCGCGTTCATATCTTCTCGCTCCTTTGCCTTCGCAGCCTTCCTCTCCTCTTCAATCCTCTCCTTCTCTTCACGTTCCTTCCGCTTCTTCGCAACAAGAGCAAGGAATCGGCCATTCCGCTCCGGTCCAGCTTCTTCACTCCCAGATCCCTCCTCTTCAGCCTGCTTTGTTGGCGAAGACACGAACAGGGGCGAAAAGGAGCGCGCACGGAATTGTGACCCAACCGAGTCATCATCCTCAGCATTATCATGAGATAGATCCGCATTTCGCATCCTCCGTCTCGGTGCAGCAGCGGGAAGATCATCATCGTCATTATCTGACGATTCTTCCTCATCATCACCCAAATCACGGCGCGTCCCCTTCGCGCCTTGCTTCCCCGCACGTAAGATCTTCGAAACTCGCTCGAACGCGCTTCCCGTGACAGGCGTGTGCTGAGTCGTGCCCTGGTTCTTCTCTGTAGTATGTTCCTGTAAGCGCGCGGCCATACGGCCTCGAGGCATGACAATGTCGTCGTCTTCCTCCTCTTCATCCGAGTCCGAATCCAACGCCATCGGCTCGGCGCGTGTAGGAACAGCGTCGGTCTTTAAAGAATTGAGAAAATTCGTGTTTGATTTTCGAACTATGGCTTTGCCATTGTCTGATTCCGACTCGCTGTCGAAAGCCGCGAGCATGGCCTTGATTTTCCTCCCTGGGGTGAGGATATCTGGGGAGCCGGACGCGGACCGCGCCGTTCGAGGTGTTGAGGGGGTCGACATTGTGTATGATTATGATGAAATGGGGCGCGACGGCAGAAAAATTAATAATTTCTGTATGAGGGCATCTTATGATCCCGATTGGGGTCGCAAGAGGTGCTATGTTTTAAATTGTATTTCAGTCCTAGTAGCAGTACGTTCGTTCCACCGTCACAAATCCAGGGCAGGAATGACGCGTACCGCGTCGTTTATCACCACGTGACTGCGCGACAGCTCCTCTATCGGGCGGCAGCACCGAGCATGGATGGGATGTAGTATAGTAAGTACTACCTGGTACTTGTCGAACTTGTCTCGGGTATTTAGATGTTAAATTCCGGATAGGTACGCATACAGTAGCAGTAGCAGTAGTACTTGGTGTAGCCAAAATAAGTGAAATTGTTCAATAATACAGGTCGTAGGTAGTAATATAGTACGCCAAACAACACCATCCCTAGAAGATACAGGAAGGTTCAAAAATGTTGCGCCAGATGCTCGCCATGTCAGTCACGGCTGGTATTTTTAAAAGAGGTATACGAAAGCCACCTAGGCAGAAAGCGGATTAGAATGAGCTTTTCGGGCTTCACGATCGATGGTCAGAGATGTTAGATGTCAATGTCAATGTCCAGGTCAAGGGCTGCAATGTTCTCATCGTCCATGTTCTTATGGCGGATTGTCGCAATGCCTCCTTTAGATTGCTTCTTCTGAGAGTTGGAAGGTGTACTGCTCCGATCAGGGGTATTCGCTTTCGATGTGCCTGAAGCAGGAGTTCCGCCGTGACTTCCATTCTCTTCGCCTTTAGTCGTGGATCCGTTGACATCATGATGAGTCTTTGCTAGAGTCTTGACACGTAGGAAAGGATTGATTGGAGCTTCACCGCGAGCGGCGGCGGCGGCGGCCTTTCGGCTTGCCTTGCGCTCCTCAAGTTGTGCACGGCGCACGTTTTCGTAGTTGAGTTTCTGGTTCCGCAGGTTTAATTGGGCCAGACGCTCGTGCTCCGAAAGCTTGTCGGCACGTGGCTTGGACATGCTGGAACCAAAGGCGAGCTTGGGGATCTGGCTGGCAAGCTCGGCTTGCAGTCTCTCCACCTCCGCATCGTCGCCAATCTCCCGCGCAAGCTTTATCTGCTTTTCGATCTCAACACGTTTATAGATCGTCATCTTAGAGTCCAGAGACCCTTGCTTGCGCAGCTTCTCATTGAGTTCCTCGTTCGTGAATTTGTGGTTCAGTAATCGGTTGATATCCGTCACTTTCTTGGCTACCTGAGACCGTGTGGCTACCTTGCAATCTTCAACGGCCATGGTCTGTCGGTAGCGACTGAACTCAGCCTGTCAAGGTAGTCAGCATATATAGTCTGTGGAAATAGGTAGAACAGCAACATACTTCTGTGAACGAAGAATCGGAGCAAGCAATGAATGGAAACTCGCGTTCAGATTTGCCGTGGGCGAGGACAGCATACTGGTTTGTCACAAAAGACCGACCATTCGCTCCCTCCAAGGCATACGGCTTCCCTTCCGAGAATCCTAGGGACGATTAGCGACAGCCTCAAAACTGGCGATAGTTTAACCACCCACTCTTGATCAAACAAAGCCTATACTCATTCAGTCCTGTATCCCTGTTCGGTCCAATATTGACACGGGCGTAACACCCAGATATAGCTTCTTCAAAACCAGGGTAGAAACAGACTTGCGCAAAGTTTGTCCTGCCAACCCGGGTCCGCTGGATATCACGCAACTCTGCAGGAGGGTCATCCTTGGGTGGCGACGGCGAGCGTTCGCGGTCATCCCACTCAACTTCGCTCTCCCCGTCTGCATCCTCATCGGAGACTCGCGATCGGGATTTGTGATCCCTCGTCGTTGAGTCCCGCCGGCGCAGTTCGTCACGCTTCCCCTTCTGCTCGCGCTGTCGCTTATAAGCTTCGATAGCCTCTGAAGCCTCACCAACTTTGCGACCACCAAGTGTTGTCTTCTGTCGAGAGCTCTTGCGAGCTCCCTCGTCCAGGTTCGCAGCACTGGCCTTGCGCTTATTCTTCTTCGCCTTACGAGCTTCCTCCTTCTCTCGAGACGCCAGAAGACGGCGAAGCGCGAGATCCTGATTGTGGCGGTCTACCTCCTGCGCACGCTCAGACAAGATCTGTTCCCTTTGGATTTCAGGCATGGCCATGATCTCCTGCTTGTCTTTGGCGGAGAGGTAGAGCTTCTCATGAGGGAAGATCGGGCCATCATCTTCGACTTCTGCATCCGAGCCTTCGGAGTCTGATGCTGCTTCTGATTCAGACATGCTGGCTGAGTTGAGAGAATCGGCGGCGGATCTGGTGGTAGGCATGATCCGTCAGTAACCCCTCGAAACACCAAAAAGGAATCCGTCGGCAGTAAGTTAAACCTACACTTCTCCATCTTCCTCCTCATCATCCTCGCGACGCGACTTGCGAGCACGACGCACTGGTTTCGCTGTACCTTTTCGAGCCATGGTTGATGTTGGTTCGGGGGAGCGTGGGGAAGATGAAGGAGGGGGAGATTCAGAGGGTTGCTTTCGAGGCGGGGGAGAGGCCTCTTCATCGGAGGCGTCATCACCCGCCAGCGCAAGCAACTCAGCGTCGAGATCATCAGCCATGGTGAATACCTGACGGCCGGGGCGGCGGCCGGAAATTTCAGGCGCTGTGTTACTGGTCTGGTGAATGAAAAGGGCGCAGAGCGTCCTTAAACGAGTTAAGTTCGCCGAATTAGGGCGAAAGTCTTCCGATTAAGAGGGAAATGAATGCAGGACCCCTGGGCAGCTGGCGCAATGAGTGGAAAAGGGTCGGCTGTGGCAAAACCGGATGCACAGCGGAATTTCACCGAAGATGTATATACGACGTACAGATGACTCGACAAGGGAATGTGATATAGCGTCATATAAGGAGAATAGGGCTGCGGAAGAGGTGGGGGGTTTGAGAGAGAGCAGCCGTGGGTGGCGGGTTGAAAGACTGAGGTTGGAAAGAGTGCCAGAATTCACTCTGGACTAATATTATTGGGCCCAGAATGACGTCCAGTCCAGGGATGGCGTGCCGCTGAACACTCACTAATAAACGCGCGGCTATCTTCTCAATCGGACCACCAACTCGGCTTTGGTCGCGCGATTCCCGCCCATTTCTACGAGACAGCCGTTGAAGATGAAACCCCTTATGATGCTTCGGGGGTGCTCTTCGCTCCCGTGTCATCGGCCAGCAGGGCCTTTGCTGCTGGATTTTCTCGCCCCGTCCACGCTCCGTCACCGCCAATACCACACAACGCCCTACCACTCGACCTCGCCAGCGACCTCGGAAGCCCCGAAGCCGAAGTATGTTCTCAATAAACAGCAAAGAGAGTTTCTTGATAGCGCGCTGCGAGTCAATCAGGCCGGCGAATTAGCCGCCACGCTGATCTACACCGCGCAAACGCCACAGGTTGTCCGTTCGCACCCACATCTGCGCCCGTTGATGAAGCACATGTACGACCAGGAAGAAGGCCATTTAACCACATTCAACCATATGATTGCCAAGCACAGGGTGCGGCCGACTGCAATGTATCCGGTTTGGGGGGTCGCTGCGACGTTCTTAGGGTGGTCGACGGGTGTCATGGGGCGTGAGGCAGCGATGGCCTGCACAGAGGCTGTGGAGACAGAAATTGGGTCACATTACAACGACCAGGTTCGAGAAATCCTGTCGTGGGAATCCGATGCGAAGAGTCGCGGGGAAGAGTTAGACGATGAGCTGAAGGAAATGCTTACGACCTTCCGGCGGATCCGCGACGAAGAGCTCGAGCATCTTGACCATGCTGTTGAGAACGACTCCAAAGAGGCACAGCCATACGACCCATTGGTGAATGTCATTCGTCTTGGGTGCAGGGCAGCCATTAAGATCAGCGAGAGAGTATGATTGGAGATAGATTCTGGTAGACGACGTTGTATACTATCGGTGTTGGGGAGACATGTACTATATTTTGAATATTTTTGGTCTATTAATACTTTGTGTGCAACTGATGAAACCAACAGACCGAAGACATATACCTTGGTCTATCGAAACATGGGTATCCGCATAAACATCGATCATAACTCTAATTTTGAGTCTTCTTCTCTTGATACTCCAGGAAGTTCTTGGAGAATTGTACCACCTGCTGGTAAACCTCCTCGAAACCATCTGCCCCACCATAATAGGGATCCTCAACCACCTCACCACCTCCGATACGCTGGGTCAAAGTCCCTCCAGGCCCAAAGTCACCAAAAAGGCGCACTTCGGCAACATGAGCACCAGGTTCGACATTGGCATCAAATGTCGCTGTCATTGCCGCCCTGGTGCCCCTACCACGGGCTGGACGGTTGCTGCCAGGATTCTTTTGCGACGCCATAATGGACGATCGCAAATCCAATAAGTCTTCCAGGTTATACTGGTCCATAGCGAGGAGGTAATCGAACTCGAGGAAGTCCTGCAGGGTGATTTTTCGAGCAACGTGCTTGTAATCATTAATGCCGTGACGGCGAAGGGTCGCCATGGTACGTCGGTCCGCTCCATCTCCAGCATGGTAGGCGCCTGTGCCGCAGGAATCGATCTTGTTGATCAAAGGGTGCGCAGCAGCTACGCTGCGAAAGACACCTTCTGCCATTGTAGAGCGACCTATGGATCGTTAGAGAGTCATAAGAGGCGCGGGAAGGGTCCGCACAAATATTGCCAAGGCAGACGAATAATACATTGGCCTTTTGGCCGTTAGATGAACTAGGTGGCGTCATATTGTGGGTGAAGTCTCGACGAGGTTGTGAGGTGTTTGACAGCTTGATGGAGGCGGGGTTTTTTATGCAACCTTTATCGATAGAGATGTGGGGCCTTCTAACCTGAGGCATCAAAATATTCAACAGTGAACTCAATCGCCACTAAAGAACTTTCCATCCTCGAGAGCAGCCATGCTCAGAAAGAACTGATTACTATGTCAACCATGGTAGTCGAATTTGAAGAAGACTCAGGACTGCTTCTCCATGGGGGGCTTTGTCAGGCATCCATGCGCGTAGTGAGCCTAAACTAATATAGGTAGCGTTATGATTTATCAGTCCCAGAGACTCCTCATCACCGCCTTGGCAAGTTGGCACTCTTTGAAAAGCGCATTATCGATGAACCGCGAATAGCCTAGTTGATAGGTCAGTTCATGGAACATACGATCTTTTACACCTTGGTACCATTGACAAGCTCTTTAATGAGATTACCCCGCCTCACCTCCAGACTTTGGGTAGCACAATTGGAGTTTCAAGAAGTCCGCCGAACACTGAAGACCAGGAAACCTTTTCGTAGCAGTAGGCTCCAAGATAGATAAAAAAAGAACTGGAGGGACTCGGGCAAAAAGGATGGAGGAAACGAAGCGAATCAGGTATGCACCGCCACAGCGGCTGGTGAGTCGTCGCGTCGGAGCTCCATCGCTGGGTCAAATCAGTCAATTGGCGCTGAGGATCCGCGGTCGCTGGGCCAACCACCCACGGTTGAGCCTTGATTTCCATCATTGGGTGGAGGATAAACGAGTGTTTCAGGGGATCATGTGCATATGAAGCAATCAAGAACTCGGGCGATGGCGCCGCAATGCAGACTCGTAACTAGAGAGTTCTACTGCTCACGGATACATGTGATGAGACAAAGATTCCTCTCTTGAGACTCAGTCAGCGTTAGTGGAGCTACGCGAGATCATGACGAAAGCGAACTAGATGTATTATTGAACTAAGGCTCCTCGTTCCCCCAGATCCAAAGTATCTAGGCACCTTTTTTTAGGTCCACCATTTATCCATGGATATCTGTGGCGCTGCTCCACGCCTCAATAACTTGGACTTTGGTTTCTTGGGAGCAGCCGCTGGCGCGGCCCTCTTTTCAGCTTCAGCCTCGCTTCTTCTCTTTTTCGAGTTCTTCTTCCTGGTTTCCTGTCATACTCTCGATAATTCTCTCTCAACAACCTTACTCCCTGTCGTACGGACCCTGTCCCCCCTTCCGCACCCGAAACTTTGCCGAGAAACGAGAGGTTTTAAGCTTTACAAGTGTGCTACGACGCTTGTAGCGCATTCCAGTTCCTCGAAGAATCTCAAAGGGGTCACCCACTCTTGGAACAGGCCGATCGCTCGATAGTCTGCCGCCAACATGTCCTATAATCGCTTGGGTCAGTACTACACCGTTGCTTCCCTGCTCTTAATTGCACCGCTTGGCTGGTGAGTGGTCGGCTTGCGGACGCATTGCGCGGCAACTCCCCTTCATTCTCGGCATCAAATTTCCCTCCTGAAACTCTAGCTCCCGAGAATTGGGGCGACTTGAGGGGCAACGAGATTCGCACGATCACCGTGCAAGCCCCTAAGTGCTCCTCAGTCGCTGTCCTGCCGCCGATGCTGTCGTGGTTGCTTTCAACGCTATCCTTGCGATTGCGTTTGCGCATACATTTACCGCACCCGAAATCCACTGACATCCAAGTTCAGGAGACCCCTACGGGGACGACACACGTTCGCCCACAATGCAACCGAGCACAATGAGCAATCGATCGCCGTCGCCTGGTCGACCCCTCGATGGCTACCAGCTCTCCGATGGCCCATATGGGCGACGCGACCACCTGGAGATGCCCTCCAGTGATCGATTAGCGGAGCAACCCACTGTGAGATACCTCGGCCAATACATCCTGTCTTTACCAATGCTAAGACTTGTCCCTTCGTGTATAGTTTTCCGTCGAGAGAATCCCTCACTCCTATGGCCATAACGAAGCCTACGAAGCGCAGCCCCAGCAGAGCTATCCAGGGTACGAATACTCGGTAGACCCTCAAGCACACCACGATGCATACTATACCCAACCATACCAATCAACAGTCACGCCGGGCCCGGATGATTACGATCTAGGGCAATATCCTGGGCACCAGCAATCATACCACGATGATGAGCCGATCCTACAGCCGGCGGACCCCTTCCAAGCCCAAAACCCTTACAGCGACGACTATCAGGAAGAGCTTGCACCAACACCAAGCCCCGCTCCGATTCGGCGATGGAAGACAGTCAAGGAAGTTCAACTGTTCCAAGGTAACCTGGTGCTCGACTGTCCCATCGCACCCAAGCTCCTCAACCAGGTCCCTCACGCCGAAAACTCGCAACGCGACGAGTTCACCCATATGCGCTATTCCGCGGCTACTTGCGACCCGGCAGACTTCTTTGAGGAACGTTTCACGCTACGTCAGAGGCTCTTCGCTAAACCGCGACATACGGAGCTCTTTATTGTGATTACGATGTACAACGAGGATGACTTCCTCTTTGCGCGCACATTAATTGGTGTGTTCAAGAACATTGAACACATGTGCTCGAGAGATCGAAGTAAGACCTGGGGTAAAGATGCGTGGAAGAAGATCGTGGTCTGTGTTATCAGTGACGGTCGTGCCAAAATCAACCCGCGGACTCGCGCCCTGCTCGCCGGTCTCGGTTGCTACCAGGACGGAATCGCGAAACAGCAAGTCAACGGAAAGGATGTGACGGCGCATATTTACGAGTACACTACGCAGGTTGGTCTGGAGTTGAAGGGGACTCAGGTCCATCTCAAGCCCCGTTCCGGGGTTCCGGTACAGATGATCTTCTGTCTGAAGGAAAAGAACCAGAAGAAGATCAACTCGCACCGATGGTTCTTCCAGGCGTTTGGTCGCGTTCTAGATCCTAACATTTGCGTCTTGCTCGATGCCGGTACCCAGCCCGGTAAGGACTCTATCTATCGCCTGTGGAAGGCCTTTGATGTGGAGCCAATGTGCGGAGGGGCCTGCGGTGAGATCAAGGTCATGTTGAACAAGGGAAAGAATTTACTCAATCCGCTGGTCGCCGGTCAAAACTTCGAGTACAAGTTGAGTAATATTCTCGACAAGCCGCTGGAATCAGCGTTCGGGTTCATCTCTGTGCTTCCCGGTGCGTTCTCTGCCTACCGGTATATCGCGCTACAGAATGGCAAGAATGGTCAAGGGCCACTAGAGCGGTATTTTCTAGGTGAAAAGATGCACGGCGCCAATGCGGGGATTTTCACTGCGAACATGTACCTGGCTGAAGATCGAATCCTGTGCTTTGAGATAGTCGCCAAGCGCAACAGCCGCTGGCTCCTCCGATACGTCAAGTCTTCGACTGGTGAAACCGATGTCCCAGATCAGATGGCAGAGTTCATCCTCCAGCGCCGCCGGTGGTTGAACGGTAGTTTCTTCGCGGCTGTTTACGCCATTACCCATTTCTACCAACTCTGGAGAAGCGACCATAGCTTCATGCGGAAGTTCATGTTGTTTATTGAGACTCTTTATCAAACTATCAACATGCTGTTCGCTTGGTTTGGTATTGTAAGTATTTCCCTTGGACCCCATATAGAATGCCACGACTAACTAAACGCAGGGCAATTTCTTCTTAGTGTTCCACATCCTCACAACCTATCTCGGTGACGCCGACCTTTTAGGGACTGCTGGTAAAGTCCTAGGAGTGGTTTTCGAGTGGCTTTATCTTGCGACCTTGGTAACCTGCTTTGTTTTGTCTTTGGGTAACCGGCCCGGTGGATCCAACAAACTGTACATGACGATGGTGTATTTCTGGGTGTTCATCATGATTTACCTCGCGTTCGCTGCAATCTTTGTGACGGTCAGGTCCATTCAAGAGGAAGTCGAGGATGGCACTTTCACCTTCTCGACGCTTTTTACCAACAGCACCTTCTTCTCCATCATCGTCTCCCTCGGCTCAACGTACGTCATGTGGTTTGTCGCATCGCTCATATTCATGGATCCCTGGCATATGTTTACCTGCGTAAGTTCCCGGTCTCATTAAATCACTAAACTGGGGTACTGACCGACACAGTTCATCCAATACATCCTCCTTACCCCCACCTACATCAACGTCCTCAACATCTACGCATTTTGCAACACACACGACATCACATGGGGTACAAAGGGTGATGACAAGGCCGAAAAACTCGGCTCCGCAACCGTCAAACCCGGCGGCAAAGTCGACGTCAACATCCCCCAAGATGACGGCGATCTCAACGCGCAGTACGAAGCCGAACTCTCGAAATTCGCCCAGAAGCCACCCAAGGAAATCAAGGTCATCTCCGAAGAAGAACGGCAAGCCGATTATTACAAGGGATTCCGATCCGCCGTCGTTCTCGTCTGGGTGTTTTGCAATTTCGCCCTCGGCGCTGTCGTACTCGGTGCTGCGGGTCTCGATCGTTTTAGCGATACCGCTGAGGAAGCCGAGTCCACGCAGAATAACCGTTCTATGATTTACATGGCTGTTGTGCTATGGAGTGTTGCGGGACTTTCGATTTTCAAATTTTTGGGTGCAATGTGGTTTCTGACCGTGCGCATGGTAAGCCGTCTCCCCCTTCTATATTCCTCATTCGCACATTCCATTTGACTAGACAACTAACACCTCTCTCTAGTTTCGGGGCGTGTAATCCCATATTCTATCATGTCTCAGATTATTGTACCCTCCAAGCATTTCACTGGCGGACGATCCCTTATTCCCTCTCACTGCAGGTTCAGCATGTTGCAACGACGATGAAGAAAATGGATAACGGTTTGGCTTCTATTATACCGGGATTGCGGGTTGCTAACTACCATGACTGCGCATTTTGATTATATGATTTTGTTGCTCTTTTTTTGACTCTATTTTGACCCTGGCGCCGATGTTTTCCAGGCACCTACATACCTGAATCGGGTATAATCGGTACATATGTTGTGTATGTATATTACATCGATACCTCTGGTTAATGTACGATTTATTGAGATATGTTTTGGCTTGCTCCTCTTATCTAGTGACTGAAAGTATTCGTTGAGCTCAGCGATAAATAACCCCTTCGAACCGGCTGCTCAATGGAACCAAATGAGCTCATCCCTCCTTGCGATTCGGGACACCCCTCGCCGTGGTCCGACCCTAGGTATGACAGACACAATACGTTTTCCGGGTTAGTTGATGAAGTCCCAATGTAAAGACTCGCGTAAATAAACGCATTAAAATTCAAAACTAGGGGTTTATGTACAATCTATAGCCCCGATCATACTGAATGCAAAAAGTCGAAATAAGGCGCAACCAGTTCAATATAAATATTGCGTAAACCTCAGGAAGATGGAGTTTCAGGCTTTTTCCCATGGAGAAAAATTCTAGGTGGAGGGAGTTGATGTATCAGAAACTGGAACGAAGGAATATCAGACAGGACACGTACACCCTTTGGTAAGCATGAATCGAACTGTCCTTCCATTCTTTTCTGCACTTTGCGATTAGCACCTCGACTTCTGCGGTTGACCAGCCTAGGACTCGAGTGAAAAGGCCGACAGTGAAGGCGTGTAGCCCGTTCAGGTGGTTGGTCAGGGTGTACTGTGCCACGGACATCTTGTCAGCCATTCATGCCTTACTTCCCTACCGTGCTACCTGGTCAAGGCAGCAGGGCATTTCGGGTAAATAAGGGTAACTAACCAGGCCGAGTCTTTTCATATCCTTGTCTTTCGGCCATGGGTTCGATGGGCGCTTCAGGACTTTGAGCTTCACATCAACAAAGCCAGCTTCCTCCATCATTGTTTTGTACTCGTCGGGAGAGGGGATTCGATGGTTGATCTTCGCGCAGCCTTCGAAGAAGAGGTTCGACCATTGCAGGGCGCTGCTATCGCTGGGGATGGAGTTGTCGTCCGTTTCGAATCCGGGATCGATCTCGTGTATTTCCATATACGCGCCCGGCTTCAGAGCACTGATCAAAGAGAGTGTATGGTTAATATCTGTCCAATCTTCGACTCTGTCGCAAAAGCTTCAGTTTGTGAGAGGGGCTGAAATACTCCAATGCTTGGCGGAAGAGCTTCGGATAATCAGAGACACTGGCCAGTAACAAGCGAGTGTGAATCAGGTCAAAAGACTCGCGCCGGAAGGTCCATTCATTCTCAAAATCATCAATTTGGAATTCAAGGTTCGGCGGGACACTGTCGCTTCATCAGCCGGTATTATTCCGGTCTCTCACAACAGACTCGACGTACAAGGAGGGTTGCACAGGTGACAGATCTGTACCAAGCACAGACGCGCCTGGATACTTATCGGCAATGTCGATGGCCCAGATCCCGGTTCCCGTACCAAGATCAAGAATGCGCTGTGGGTCGCTCAGCGGGGCAAGGTGCAACTCTCCCTCGAGGAGGAGGAGGAAGATATGATGCTCGAGGTCCATTCGGTCGAGTTCATCCTGTTCAGGGGTAAGGCCACGATTCATCGAGGAGGAGTCGGATAGAGGATTTCATACCTCGTCGTTCGGAAACGCATAGTCTTCGGTAAATTGTCAGCACTGGGCAAAGCCAAACGATTTCAGCGCTCTCTACTTACGCCCCGACCGGTAAGAGTGGTACCTCCTTTACCCAGTCCATATTGATTAGCAACAGCTAGCAGCGGGATCTAGGGGGTGTTTACCGTCCATTCTCGTATTCGAACTGCAGAACCAAGCTGTTTAGCGAGGACGTTTCGCTCGCACTGGGGCATGTCAGTCAGTGAGGGGGACCCGGGACCGTGGATTTGGGTGGGGAACGTGCATCAGCGATCCAAGGGTTGAGTCCGCATCATCCTGTAGTGGAAATATCAACAGAGTGAGCCGATCTTTAAGCCGCATTCTTCACAAACCTCGACTTCGATGATCTGCTCGTTGTCGCGCTCAGACATGATGGCTGGTCTGCCGGATCCACAGAGGCTGGCGCTATACAGTGGGAACTTGAGAGAAGAACTCGGGATCGGGAGCGGCCGCTCTCAAGATAAATGTATTTCCAATTTTCCAATCGGGCACGGGTCGGCAAGCGGGCGGGGTTCTTCACCAACGCGGTAATACGCACTAGCAGCTGTCATGTGATGGGCTTTCCAAGAGAACAATGTCATTGTTCTATCCCGATCCTTTGTTTGCTTTGTTCAGTGATTTGACATCCCTGCGCAGATCATTCTCAGCATGCCCGGCAGCTTATCGCCGCTCCACACCTTGGGCATCGTCCTAATCCTCGCCGTGGGACTTGTCCGCTCACTTCGCTCCTATCTGCGTTTGAGACAGTTTCCCGGTCCATCTGTCGCTGGCTTTACCAAATTATGGATGATACGCAGTACGCTCTATGGCCGGATGCACCTAGATATTGCAGAGGCTTGCAAAAAATATGGTACGCATGCATTGCTTCTACCTTACATGCATATGATACTAACTCGATCTTATCAGGCCATCTCGTTCGAATAGGCCCAAACGACCTGGTTACTGATGACCCCGAGATTATTCGAAAGATGAGCGCTGTGCGATCTCCGTATACGCGGTCGGATTGGTACAACGCAACCGCTTTTAGCCACAAGTTAAACCATGTCTTCTGCGAGCGCGATGAACAGCGTCATATCGACCTGCGTAACAAGCTGATACCAGGGGTCTGTGGTATTTCTCGAACTTCGTGGACTAGCTTGCTAAGCTGACGGGTATTTGTTCATTCTTACAGTATTCCGGCAAAGATAATTTACATCTAGAGCAGAGCATTGACGAGCAGCTGATGAGCCTCTTCAAGCTCATTCACAACGAATATACTTCGACTATGAGAAAATTTTGTCCCGTCGACTTTGCGCGTCTCTGCCAGTTCCTTACTCTAGATATCATCGGTGCGATCGCATTCGGTGATCCTATGGGATTCCTTGAGCACAATGAAGACCTACACGGCTATATCGCAAATCAGACAGCCATGCTTCCTATCTTTGAGTGGTTCTCGACGCTACCCATCTTGGAGAAAGTGATGCGCCTTCCTGGTATCAGTCAACTAGCCATGCCCACTCCCAGCGATACAAAGGGTGCCGGCTTGTTGATGGGGTAAGAAAACCTTCTTTCTAAACAATATACGATAAGGACTAGCTAACAAACTATTAGAGTCGCCAAGAAGATCGTAGCAACACGATACGGTCCTGACAAGAAAGTCCGTCGAGACATGCTCGGCTCCTTCGTTACCCACGGCCTAAGCCAGGAAGAAGCCGAGCAGGAAACAGTTCTTCAAATGTGAGTCCCCGTAGTCTTCTATCTGCAGTTACACTGCCTCATATCCACATCCCCACTCATGCATCTACCCACTCAGATTTGCCGGCTCCGATACAACAGCAACAACAATCCGTACCGCCGTCTTATACCTCATAACAAACCCCAACGTCCTATTCAAACTCCAGACCGAGCTCGACACCGCCCACTCCAACGGTGACTTCTCAACTCCCATTCTCACCTACGGCCAAGCCCAGCGCCTCCCCTACCTCCAGGCCTGCATCAAGGAATGCCTCCGAATTTGGCCGCCCGTCGTCGGCCTTATGCAAAAGGTCGTGCCTCCCGGCGGCGACACCCTAGGTGGAAAGTTTGTTCCCGGGGGGGCGCAGATAGGGTACTCTGCTTGGGGCGTACACCGGAATCCAAGGGTTTTTGGGGCGGATGCGGACGTTTTCCGACCGGAGAGATGGCTAGGGGTCGAGGAGGATGAGGAGAGATTTTTGGCGATGAGTCGCACGCAGGAGCTCGTGTTTGGGTCGGGGAGGTATGCTTGCCTGGGGAAGCAGGTGGCACTTATTGAGGTTTCTAAGGCAATTGCTGAGGTGGGTATTTTTCTTCCCTGTGTCCTCTAGTGTCCTGCTAATGCTGCTGTAGATCTTCCTCAGGTATGATATTGTTCTCGTTGACCCCTCCCGGCCCTGGCAGAGTGTCCAGCGTAATGGTCTGTTCCTACAGTCTGGGCTTATGGTTCGTATATCTGAACGCGAGAGGAGTGCGGCTCGGATGCAGTCTCTGTAGAACAGATTCGCCATCTTGTATATACCCGCATAAACTGTGGGAGGCTCATGTCTATAGTTGTATACTGGAAGTTGAGCAATAGGATAACGATATATTGGCTTCTCTAGGTAGGCTGCAGGTATCTTATCATGGAGCTAGTTGACAGTGCTTAAGCGTTCACAATACCACAGACCCTTAGAAAAGTTGGAACTGGTGGTTGCCGTCATTCTCATAGTGGTCAAGCTCGTGTCCGTCTGGTAATGATCCAGCTCCGGATAGGTTTACCAGTCGTGTCAGCACCCATTGCATTTCCAAAAGCTCTTTACTCGGCAATGGTAGCTTGATGGGGTCCGGTGTCGTAAATGTGAAGCGTTGGCCGCTCATGATCTTCTGCCATTCAGACCTGACGTTCAGAAAGGCCGACCCGGTTTGAACCACGTCGTCCTCAAGTAACCCAGGCAGATCACGGGATGAACTAGGTCGTGTTAGGAGTGGGATGTGCTGGTTTATTGAGTGGTTGGGCCGTGGTTGCCAGAAAAATTGCACCTCGAGCTGCGATCTGTCCTCGCTGTATGCGAGAGGCTTTAGTGCGAAGATTCCCAGCGCCCACGTCTGCTTGAGATCCGCAGATAAGCACATCAGGTTTGACAAGTTGTCAAGGGCCTGCGTCGGGCTGCGGCGGTCCGAGAATATCTGCTGTCGCCATCCTGCAATCCGTTTGGGTGCCCAAAAGTACTTCAGCATGTCCCAAAATGGCGGGTACGCTTTTGCTTGACGACTCAGCTTGGGGTTGGAAAGAGAATGAGGGTATAGTTCAACGATCTGCATGGGCGCCACCCGTCGAATGACACACTTTCCGCGGTCTCGCTCGCTGGTCTGGTGATTATGCCACTGCTCTTGTCGCGCCGTTCCGTGCACTTCAGTGTCGGCTGGCGGGTGGGGCTGTTGGGCTGTGGTCGCTCTCTGTTCGGATCGACATGGTTTCCATAGAAGTGGTAGCGCCATGCACCCGTGTATACAGAACTCCAGCAGGAATGTTGACCTTTCAGCCCCGATGACCATCTTTTCCAGCATCTCCATGTCTGAGAGTAGCAAGGCGGCCCAGAAACTAGCTGGCACATGCCGGTTGTCAAGGACCGTGTTAAGTCTACCGAGGAGATAGGTTCGCCGCTTCGATGGTGGGTTGTAGTCTTCTTCGTTTGTTACCTCGCGCTTGTCCGGAAACAGTTTTCTGTGCCGGCTCATGAACCCATGGTCATTCCCACCCAATGCGTCTAACTTTCCTTGGTTGGGAGACATCGTCAGGAGCTTATATATGGCGCCGAGGGTGAACGTGAGAATTTCTGAAGGGTAAAACATAGGTTAACGTTATAGGTGCGTAGGTGAAAATAGTTTGAGAGTGTGTGTACCCGTTACTATAGTCTCCTCGTGCCAACTCCTGGGTGTTTGGATGCTACCGGCGGAAGGATCTAGCAGACGTGGTGCCTTCCATGGCGGATATTACCAACAACTAACTTGGTAGCTACCTGGGGCAGGTGTGTGACATCAGTTGCCAGTGTATTGCGGGCTTGACGACAGTTGTTTTGGGCGCTTCGGCGGGCTGTCTCCCACTGAGCTGCTCTGGTCAGGTCATGCTGAAATAATTCCAAATCCCAACCGAAAATATATAGTAGCGCATGATGCTAAGCGCAAACCCCTTTAGGCTATTACAGAAGCGACATGCCCAATGGCTCCAAACTATATACATGGATAAAGGGTACTGGATCAGGACTACTCAGGTCCATATAGCACTGTGATGATAGCAAGCAATGCTATCTTAGCGCCACAAGGCCTGCCTGACGTATGGATTAGGGCTATACTTTTACCACTGTATGATAAAGCAAAAAAAGAAACCTATAATTTATAAGCATCATTGGTCTAGTGGTAGAATTCGTCGTTGCCATCGACGAGGCCCGTGTTCGATTCACGGATGATGCACTCAATGCTTGACATGGTTTTTTTTTCTCCCCGGATCGTACAAACCATCTTATCCGGAGCTCTTATCCTAACGGGTAAAGGGTTTAAAATGTATGGATAAGATAGTTCATCATCGCTTCGAGTCCTATGTCTTTGATTGTACACAAATACCTATACCTCCGAGCACTAACGCCATCCCTAGCCATGTCTCCTTCTCAATCACCTTTTTCTCAACATACCACTCGCCCAGGACTGTGAATAGAAACGCGCTCGAATTTGCCAAAGGGACCGTTAACGAGAGTTCTATATTGCATTAGTCCAATTGGCGCCTCCGCAGACAAACAGACATGAGAAAAGGCCTACCGTGTTTTCCAACCAGCAAAAAGAACCAAATACTACCCGTCAGATTGATCACCAGCGGAATCGAGTACGCCGGCGTCCGAAGGAGATTAACCACTGTCCAGAATATGGAAATAACCTTTGTTCTCAACCAGGAGGAGGACGAGGGCGAGCTGTTCATCCAGGCCGGCTGAGGGGTTGCGGTGTCCGTTGCGGTTGGTTCCGCGAAGTTCGAGGGGGAGGGTAGCGGCTGGTCTTCGTCGCTTTCACTGTCGTCGCCGCTGCTATCGTTATCCGTAGACTGTGTATTTCGTAGCTCGGTCACTTGCGCTGCATCCTGGTGCGCCTCTTGTCGAGCCTGAAAGTCCTTGGCGGCCCGGCGTATGAAAGGGGTTGTCCCACCCCAGGCCATGCCTACGAGGAGGAAGGAGAGGACATAATTGAAGACCGGGGGTTGGTTTGAAGGCGCGAGACCAGCGTCAGGGACCATCGGTGGGATATCCAGGCGATGCCGTCGTTGTACTGTAGATAGCTCGAGATAACAGAGAGCTGGAGGTTGCCAGGAGCTCAAAGTAGTCCACGATTGGCACCAAAGTGGGGGAGCCATGCACGTGATTATTTACATTTAGACCATCCACTCCTTCCCTTCAACAGATATAGATATCAACGGGAGTTCAAGTCGTTTCCTGATTACCAAAGAATGTATAGTTTATTGGCTCATGTCTTGGTTGATGTTACGATATAGAAGTGCTGGAGTAGCACTAGTATGGTGCGCAATCCGTTCAGAATTGTCCAGCCAAGTTTGCTTCATACACCCACCACAACTACTACTATGCTACCCAATCGCTACCTTTCCACCTCATGACATGCTAGACATTCAGGCTGTCAGCCAATCGGCCATAAACCAGATCCCTTTTCATTTACATTGGCAATTGACTCGGAGGCCCGATGCTCCTTGCAGAGTGCAGTGTTCTGCAGGAACATTATCGGAGTACATAGCAGGTGCATGAAGAACTGAAACCTCATATCAAAGTGCTTAGTGAAGAAGGTAATAGGGTGCTTCAATCGCTAAAATATCGAAGTGTCTACATTGCGCCACGACTATAATCGGCGCTAGCTCTATACCCTGACCATGCTATCTTTATCTAAATGTTATACCATACAAACTAGGCGCTCCCAAAAGGTTGTAGTTTCAGCTAGACAATTGTATTTTCCCCCCCCAAAAAAACAAAAAACAAAAAACACGTGCTTCGCTATCAAGCAAGCCAGGGATGTCCAAACGAGTACAAAAGTCACACGCTGGATTCGAGGCGAGAGTGGGCGACACAAACAAGGCGAGTCCATCTTTAGCAGCCTATCAAGAGCTGCGCCGTCCACGGGTGCATTCAATGGGACCCGTGACAAAATGAACCTGACAGCTAGGTATTCTTCTTATCAGCCCTGAACGTCCAGTACGGAATAGATGAATCATTCTGTTCTCGACCCCAGCAAGAGTTATCTCCTTGCCAACCGTTGAAAGCATAAGATTTTAGCCACCAGCGAATTCTCCACGGATTGCAGGTGGTTTAATTTTGGAGCGGGAACTGCAAGGGTGGCTGGGAGTAACTTGATTAGGTTAGCGCGCTACAGTGGGCAACTAAATAATAAATGGGTGTTCGAGATTCTCGTCCCATGGACTTCGAATACTCGCCGTTACTCAAAGAGCATATACAACATACCATTTTGTGACGGTTCTGCTGGAATTATCCACCAGCTCCCCCCCTTGACGCCAATCCCCCCCCAAAATAACTCGAATACATGCCTCCACTATCCACCTGTTCGGCTCGGACGCTGATCGGCATCACGTGGAGAAATGAACCTGTTCCCTGAGATTACATCAGCGCCCCACCTAACGGCAGCCAACATCCAAGGATCAAGATGAGAAAAATGAAGATCGCTGCAGTCAACTTGGTCAGGCACCGCTCCGCATGCAAGGAAAGTGAGGGGTTTGGATGGATTTTTGGGAGGAGTCTCGCTCGCTCTGCCAGAGAGCTCTCTGACTCTTGCGCTGCAGTCAATTGACCGTGCAAGCCTGGTATCAACACTGTACGCCAAAGTACTGTCACCTGGGGCATCAATTTGTCTCGAGGTGCACTGGGGCTGGACTCTGGAGCCTTCCCCCCAGCAGGCTGGCAGCATATGCAGCCAATCTCCAGCTTGTGCCTGGAAATTCCACCGGACTGGGTAGCCTGCTGAAGTAGCTTCGATTCCACGATTCCACGATTCCACGATTCCACGTCGAGACTATGTATCAGCTCTTTCTGAGCACCTGGTTTGGAGTCTAAAATTTGTAGATACGTTGTGGGAGGCTTGCAGATAGAATTCTGGCTCAACACGTTGCAGAGGGTTTTGAGCTTATTTCTTTTTCCTCCTTGGGGTTGAGACTGAAATGCAGCGATTCTATTGCTCGCCTTCCGTTCATTCTTGGACCTTCTGGCGGTGTCGTCCCCCCCCCCCTAAACGAACCACCGCCAAAAGTTGACAGCCAACGAGAATTATCTAAGCCAATCGAGAGTCGAAACACCGGAGAGTCTTCCCTGCTCCTGTTCCTGCCCCTTCTCTCCCTCTCCAGATCTCAGCTCCCTCGTCCCCATTTTCTCGACCCTTTCCGGCCTGCTGTGATCGGAATTGGCCTTTTCCCTCCTGTTCCTCCTCTTTTTTGTTTTCTCCTGTTTGGGGGCGCTTTCGTTCTTTCTTTTCTCCGCTTCCTCTTCCGTCCCTTAATTATCGCCTACTATAGAAAGCCCATACCCCTTGAAGGCCGGGATCGAGGTTTCATAACATCGCTTTGAGAACTGGAGGAGTTTCTGACCTCTCCCCTTTGTGACGACGAGCGGATCGGACTTTGGATGGACACTTGTCTCGCGTGAGCCGAACGAACAACCAGCGTTGCCAGTGTCTCGGCGAGCAACAGCTGTTCAACCTGCTTCTAACCTTTAATCCCATCCCGCGCGTTCGCTGCGTCCTCCGCTCCTTAACACCTTGAGCCTGGCGCCCATTATTCTTTTCGCTCATTCAACATCGGTTTTCTTTTCATCGCACGTTGTCCTTGACAACAGAAGTTTTGCTCAGCCTCCGGAATTCTGTCCGATCCTCCGCCTGCTGCCTCCCGAACCCTGAAACTCCGCTTTGAACGACTGTTTATGATATATATTTTTTTTCACGATGGCATTCCTCTTCAAGTCAAAGAAGAACCAGCAGGCTTCTGGCCTACCTCCCGCAACGAGAAACATCCATACATCTGAAGGAGCACCAGCCGGCTCTGGAGCTGTGGTGAACGGGCCGAAAGATGGAGCGGTTGTTTCCCAGACGCCAACGCCGAGCAGCAGTTATAATAATTCCTTGAATTCGGTCAATAGCGCCAGCAGTCCGGATCAGCAGCGCTCACGACAGCGAGCAGAATCCGAGTCTCAGGTTGGTAGCCTAATCTCCTCACTATGGATACCTTTGCCCAGATCGTTAGGAAGACCAGCGTTTATCCCTTATATAGACTGACGGTTCCCAGGCCCAGCGCGCCCACCAACCTACGCCCGGCAGCAATTCGCCGAACTCTAGCCCTGGCGCATCGCTATACCCGTGGTCTCAGCGACGCCTGAACTTCTCGTCGCCACAAGCAAACCCTTTCCCTCGATATGGCGCGGCAATCAACGCAGTTGCTTCGAAGGAAGGCGACATATACATGATGGGTGGATTGATAGACGGATCGACTGTCAAGGGAGATCTCTGGATGATGGAAAGCAGTAGTGGAAATCTTTCATGTTTTCCAATTGCAACCGTCTCGGAAGGGCCAGGGCCCCGTGTGGGCCACGCAAGCTTGTTGGTAGGAAACGCCTTTATTGTCTTCGGTGGCGATACCAAGGTGGATGAAACGGACACTTTGGATGATACGCTCTATCTTCTCAATACTTGTATGTGCCATTTCTCTTCATGCGCAATCCAGTGTGCAATCTAGTGTGGCGGTTGCTAATTATACCGCTACAGCATCTCGGCAATGGTCGCGTTCGATACCGCCCGGTCCTCGACCTACTGGACGATACGGCCATACTCTCAATATCCTCGGTTCAAGGCTATATGTCTTTGGTGGGCAGGTCGAAGGGTACTTTTTCAATGATCTGGTCGCTTTTGATCTCAATCAATTACAGAACCCAAACAATAAGTGGGAGTTTCTTATTAAGAACAGCCATGAAGGCGGACCGCAGCCCGGTCAAATACCCCCTGCAAGAACTAACCACTCCATTGTCAGTTTCAATGATAAACTGTACCTGTAAGTTTCCCTCTACCATGTTAGCCATAATACCACTGCTCACATACGGCAGCTTTGGAGGAACGAACGGTTTGCAATGGTTCAATGATGTCTGGTCCTACGATCCCCGCGCGAACAGTTGGACGGAGCTTGAATCCGTCGGAATTATTCCGGCTTCTCGTGAAGGGCATGCGGCAGCCCTCGTCAATGATGTGATGTACATCTTCGGTGGCCGCACCGACGAAGGTATCGACCTCGGCGACCTCGCGGCGTTCCGGATATCTACCCGACGTTGGTTTTCTTTCCAAAATATGGGCCCTGCGCCTTCTCCTCGGTCCGGACATAGCATGACAGCTTTCGGCAAGCAAATCATCGTTTTAGCGGGCGAACCTAGTTCTGCCCCCAGAGATCCAGTGGAACTTAGCACTGCTTATCTTCTTGATACGACCAAGATCCGATATCCGAATGAGACGCAAAATGGCGGGCCAGTACCGGCAGCCTCGGGCCCGAAGAAAGTAGGTCCTGGGGACAAGCAAGGCCCGCCCTCTGGCCGAACAAGCCGCGAAGCCCAGAATCTACCCCCAGATCAACTTCGAAGGGGCCAAATGTCTTCACGAGAGAGTATGGTCAGTCCCCCAAATCGGCCCATGGAGCTTGGACCTGGAACTGGCCCAGGATCTCGGCTGCCGCGAGCCTCTATTGCGCAAGCCCCGTCCGGCCCTCCACCTCCGGGACAGGCTCCTACCCCAGGGCCGAGGGGCCCGACGCCGCAAAACCCCATGAACTCTAGAAGCAAGACGCCCCCAAAACAAGAGCGTGGGTTTGGCGGTCCTCCTATTGACACCGCTCGGGCCATGATGGGCGATAGAGACAAAGACTCAGCACCAAGAGACTCCCCTCAAGATTATAGACCTGCACAAGAATCGAATGGTCAACGAACTCCCACCCAACAGTCTTCCCGTATGTCAGCTCGGGCGATGGAAGCTGGCGAAGCTGCTCCCTTAATGGCACCGGCTCGCCAGCGCTCATTACGTCAGCGACAGCGCAGTTCGTTGGATAGTGCGGACGAATCTATTCTCGGTCGACACACAAGTATTGATGGTTCAATAGACTCCCGGGGCTACAGAAACTCCAGGACCGGAGACGAGCCACGCTCGCCTCGCTTAACCGCCCACCAAGAGGTTTTGGTTAAAGAACTTGAAGCATTGAGAAGCCGGAATGCATGGTATGCATCGGAGCTCGCCTTGGCTAAGAAAGCGGGGTATTCTCCTAATATATCGTCAAACTCTGTTTTGGAAGAACGTACAGCGGATGCTTTTGCGGACGAGGATCGCCCCTTGATCGAGGCTTTCCTCACCATGAGAGCGGAATTAGCGAAAATGCAAGCAACCGTGGATCGTCAGGCCGCTATTGCATCCAAGCGCGTTGCAGAGGTTGAGCAGCAGAGAGATATTGCGGTCAACGAAGCCGCTTATGCTCGTGCTAAGCTTGCTGCACACGGTGGAAGTCAGCAGAGCACCCCATCATTGGATGGGCATTCCCAAGACCTTGGTAAGGCGGCGTCTGAGCGTACGACAGATTTGAGCCGCAGATTAGCCCTGGCTCTTGCATCGCAGAATGAACTTAAGTCAAAACTGGAGGTGATTACTTCTGATTTTGACCAGGAGAAACGTGGAAGAGAATTGGCAGAGGAGACAGCGGAAGCCACAAGGAGGCGACTGGCCGAGTTGGAGATGCAAAACAACCCCCTGGAAACAGAGAGCCTGCGTGCCCAGCTCCACCAGATTGAAGCATCGCTCAGAGAGGAGTCCATTTTACGAACTGAAGCTGAATCGTCCTTGAAGCAGCTGGTTTTGGATAAGGAGGAGCTGTCGAAGGGACTTGAAGATTCTTCTGGTCGTCTGAAGGACTTTGGTGAAAATATCGGTACCCTTCGAGAAGCGGTAACTGCCTCTTCTAGCAAGGCCGCTGTATTGGAGAAGCAGTTGGACGAGGAGCGTGAGCGTCGAGAAAGCTTAGAAAGGAAATTGCTGCAACTTCGGTCTGAGCACGAAGAACGAACGGCCGAGCTAGAGAACGCCACCCGCCGCCTTCGAGACACGGAAGAATTGGCCGAGAGTCATGCTAGGGAAGCCGAGACCCACAAAAATGCATTTCTTTCTGGTCTCGACAGAGCCTCGTCTTTCGATTCAGAGACGTCAGTACGCTCACTAGTGGATCAACGAGTGGCCAGCTCCGAAGCACAGGTGGAGAGAGCGAACACACTTGCAAAGGCAAGTCAAGCTGCTGCGGATGAAGCAGCGGAAAAATTGAGACGTGCAGAGGAAAGAATCGCAGGCCTGGAGGCGTACCAGGAACAGGCTAGCAGAGAAGGCTTACAGCTCAGACGACAGCTCCAGGCTGCGCTGAAAGATAGCCAGACGTACACAGCGGAGAACCGCGAGCTGAAATCCAAACTCGAGACCCACCAGAGGGAGGCCGGAGCCCTGGCTGTGCAACACACTGCTTTGAAGGACCTCCTTGGCGAGCGTGGTGTCAATTACACTGACAGTCGACGCTCTCCTCGCATTGAATCGCCCGGCTCTCGATTTGGTACTCCTGAGCAAAGCCGCCTTCGGGAACTGGAGCAACAGCTCTCCACCAGTCTCAAGGCACATGATGAGTTGAAGTCCTCCTTTGAAACCCGAGAACAAGAAGCCGACCGCGCCTACCGCGAGAAGTTGGAGCAACTCGAGAATGATTACCAGTCCGCTGTCCACTACGTCAAGGGGACCGAAAAGATGCTCAAGCGAATGAAGGACGAGCTTACGCGGTACAAGTCCCAGAACGCCAAGATCCAGTCTGAATTAGAAGTGGCGCAGGCTCGAGCTTTTGACGAGCCGTCGGAGCCACCGGCAGAATGGGAAACCGAACGCTCCCAACTTCAGAAGTCAGTTGCCGATCTACAACAGGATACATCGGTTTCCATTGCGCATCTCGAGGAGCAAGTCGCCACTTTGAAGGAAAGCCTTGTTTCTACCGAGGAAGAGAAGGCTAAATCTTATGCAGAATATGAGTCAATAAAGCAAGAACTGCTGGTGGTCACCGAGAAGACCCGCTCCGAGCTGGAGCAACTCAAGCAGGAGAATTCGTTACTGGAGACTCGGGCCGTGGACGCTGAGCAAAAGGTTTCCATGCTCTTGGATCAGGTTGAAGCATCTGTTGGGCATTACCGTCGGCAGTCACAGCACGGACAAGGTGCCAACGGGATTTCTCGTACCCACAGTAATGCCTCTAGCGGCACCATCGGTGCTGGTACTCGCCGATCAAGGGCAAACAGCGCAGTGTCGCAGGATGACACTTTCCTTGACAATCGTGGATCAATGGCTCTCGATTCACTGGCCAATGAGCTCGAAGCCCTTCGCACACACTGGGAGAGTACGAATCGCAGCTACCGATTGAGTACCCAGTCGGACTTTGATCGAACACCGACCAAAGAATCTGGGTTGAGCGATAGCCTTGCAGAATGGAGGCGGCGATTGGACGAAGAAGAAGCGCGCGAGACCTCTCCTGAGAGCCCTGACAAGAGTAAGCCTCGTAATGCCGCCGAGACGCATGCAGCGGCGAATATGATCTGAGGGCCCAGGGAGCACTCATGACTTGTCTATATCCTATTGGAAGCTATACGATGATGTCTACCCATGTTGATTGGTCTTTAAGCTTCTTGTGCTGGTTCATCTGCAACACATGTCCGTGTTTTCGTTCGTCTTACTAATCTTGTATCACCTTGAGATGAGTCGACGCTTGTCATCATCTGTCTCTGATTGATCTTTTTTTTTTTTTTGCTTTTACCCTATTGTTTGTGTTTTCAGCTGCCCTCCCTTTCCTCTCTCTTCCCATTCATTTCTCTTTTATACCCAGTCTCATTATTTATCTACCTGAAGTGTACTATTACCCTTTACTTTTCCTTGATGTGCCTCTGTTTGATTTATATGACAGCGGGAGTGAAGCTGCTTCGTCCTAACCGTTATGTTTAAGCCTCTTCTATCGTACCAGGAACTTGCCAATCCTTCTGGTATACGTAGCAATTGTACCGCTGTTATGGCACTACACGCAACCCATCCCCTTCAGCAGCAACACTGACTACTGGACACGAGATAATCATCCATGTGAGGTGTATAGGCCTAAGTAGTTACCCCCGACAGCCAACAGCGAACAGCCAACTATCGCCCATCACCCTTCCTGCCCAACGTGCCAAGACCCCAACGGGTGACCAGTTCTCTCCGCTGGTAGGGGTCGTCACGGGTGAGATGGCCCTCGTGTCGTACTACTGATCGATCAATGCTTTGAACCCATGGTGCCGGCGCGGTGTTGTCCTTGTACAGGATTTCGTTCAGGAAAGTGGAGTTGTTGCTCCGGGTGACATCGGCAAGGACGTGGTATTGCTTTTTCAACGGCTGAGATTCTCTTTCGGGGACTTTATGCACGGGGTGAGATAAGTGATTTGTCGCAATGGTGGGTGTGGGATGACAGGGGATGCTGGGTAGGTTATGCTCCGGGAACGTCGATAGATTTTATGCTGACTGGGGAGGCTTACGGAGCAGTGGCACGGGGTAAGTATCTATGTATAGATCAAGAGAATTATAGATTGAGATGTCTTGCACAGCATGAATAGGCTTCCAGAATAGTCAGGGATCCAGTATCTATTCACATAGCTTATCCACATTCACCGCGCTGGCCTGAATCTGAGGTCAGGATGTAATCATCATTATCTTGTTTGTGGACCAGTGCAGTGCAGGACCAGCGGTGAGTCCCGGTAAGAGATTGAAGAAACCTCAAGAAAGCGAGACCCAGGTAAACTTCGATTGACCCCGAGTCTTTCGAGTCTGGTAGGCTAATTAGGCCACTGAGATTGGTATCCCGGTGAACTGCATGTTATTTCGTCGTTCGAATTGAGCATGAAGGGCGGACTAAGTTTACGTTCGTGAGGTACTGCTGGATTTCTTCTGGAAGACTGGAAGGGAGCGATCCTGGATTAAGGTAGTACTATACGGCTGAGGGAGACCTCAGAGATCTGAGATAAGGCGTGGGTTGTGGAAAAGTGGCTTTTGTGCCCAAGCGCTTGTCGTATTGTATTTGTGTACTGGATGCGTCCTGTGATGGTGTGGTATTTACAATACTGAGGATCGAAACCGCGAGGATGGCGGCTGTTGAGAGGACGGAGTATACTAGTAGTAGTACCGAGTAGGCAGCCTGTACTAGTACTATATGAGGCGGATGTCGGTCATCTGATGCGAGATCACTGGATCTATTTTCAAGTTGTTCTGGCTAATCCAAGTTGCCATAGAGAGATGCCAAGAATAGCATGATCTCGTTGTCCGATGTACTGTCTGTCAATTGAGGTGAAGAGCCGAATCCTTGGCATCTTCAAGTTCTGCCAGTTCAGTTCCATGTCTCAGATACCAGCTAGGCTACTAAGTACTAGTAGTAGTTACGAGCCTCGGAGTGCCTAGCGGTGATAGGAGGCTTAGGAACGGGCTAGTTGAGGCACTTGCCGCCAAAGACTGCCAGTGCTGATCGGTTGACCTTGGGATGCAACCGTCATGATCACGCCTTTTGACATTCAAGACGCCGCCGCCACTGTGGTCATTTGTTGCTCGCAATGAACATGCTCTTTGAACGATCCAATCCCCTGAATAGGCTGATACTATATCAAGCTCACAGCCTCTTCCTATTATTGTTTCATGCCAAATTCAATTGAAAATGCTGCAAGTCGTGAACTATTCATGTTACCATACGATACCGGTACTCAACGCGTACGGCGTGGGCCAATCTGCTAAACTCATCACCCGCCCCCTCAAATCTGGCAGTGACTGAATCAATCAAATCTCTCATCTCGACTCTTCTTCTTCTCTCCTCTTTCCTGTCCCCCTTCCTCCCACCCACCTTCCCGATATCAAGGGCCCCGTCCTTGGTTCTCGACGCTATTTTATCCTCCTCGCTTCCAGCACTTGCTCTGCATTGCTTTTGCTGTTCTTCCCCCTCTTCTCTGTCGTATTAGCCGCTGAAGGGGTCAGCTGAATCCCCTTTCTTTCCCTCTCCGCCTTTTTCGCCTTTCCGGTCGGCACGGTCGACATCACCACTAGCTCATCCTTCTACTATCAATCTTCTTTGACCAGGTACGTTCTTTCTCTACGACTATTCCTATATTCTTCTACTTTTTTCAACCCTTTGGTGGCCCTATCTGCTCCTTCCGGGGACATCTCCCAACACCGTCAAGCTCCCTTTGTCGGTCTGGTATCCCTACCTGAAGGCTGAGCCTCGCTTTGTCTTAACCGACCTGTCAGCCTCGCTTCCAACTGGCAAAAAGCCTCTTTTACACTCAATCCTTCCCTTGCTCTCTTCAAAACACCTGTCGTTTCAAGACCCTACAGGTTTTAATCCATACAATAGATTACAGCTCTCTGAGCCTATATTCCAGCAAAATGACGACCATGGTGAGGCTGATCTTTATTTCTGGTGACTCGCCACATTCTGAGGTCTGACAATGCCTAGGACTTGCGCGTCGGTAATAAGTACCGCATTGGCCGTAAGATTGGAAGCGGTAGTTTCGGCGATATTTATCTCGGTATGTTTATAATGCCACAACCCACGGAGGAAAGAGACTGACTGTCTATACAGGCACCAACATTATTTCTGGCGAGGAAATCGCTATCAAGCTTGAAAGTGTCAAGGCCAAGCACCCTCAACTCGAATATGAAGCCCGGGTTTACAAATCTCTTGCCGGTGGTGTTGGAATCCCGTTCGTTCGCTGGTTCGGTACCGAATGTGACTACAACGCCATGGTTATCGATCTCCTTGGACCCAGTCTGGAGGACCTCTTCAACTTTTGCAACCGCAAGTTCTCGCTCAAGACGGTCCTTCTCCTTGCCGATCAGCTCATCTCCCGTATTGAATACATCCACGCCAAGTCGTTCATTCACCGAGATATCAAGCCGGACAACTTCCTGATGGGCATCGGCAAGCGTGGAAACCAGGTCAACGTGATCGATTTCGGTCTGGCCAAGAAGTATCGGGATCCCAAGACACACTTCCACATCCCTTACCGTGAGAACAAGAACCTCACAGGAACTGCCCGTTACGCTAGTATCAACACTCACCTGGGTGTTGAGCAGTCTCGTCGTGATGACATGGAGTCTCTGGGTTACGTTATGCTCTACTTCTGCCGTGGCACCCTTCCCTGGCAGGGTCTGAAGGCTGCTACTAAGAAGCAAAAGTATGACCGCATCATGGAGAAGAAGATGACGACCCCCACCGAGGTTCTCTGCCGTGGATTCCCCAATGAGTTCTCCATCTACCTCAACTACACCCGTTCCCTGCGCTTCGACGACAAGCCGGATTACTCGTACCTCCGCAAGATTTTCCGCGACCTGTTTGTCCGTGAATCATTCCAGTACGACTACGTCTTCGACTGGACCGTCTACAAGTACCAGAAGAACGCCGCTATGATCGTGGACGCCAAGAAGGACAAGGACGCCGAGGACCAGCAACGTCGCCAGGCCGGCGGCAACATGCCTCTGCCTGCCAATTCGTCTGCCCCTAAGCCTGGTGCTATCTCCAGCCAGCGTCGCAAGATCATGGAACGTGGAACTCTCGACCAAACCCCGGACACCAACCGTGCTGTGGGAGGGAGCGACAGGATGTGAGTATCTAAAACCTAGGTTCCGTGTAGGGAACTCCTTCCCTCTGCGTTTCGTTCTTCGGTGCAGCCTTGCACGTTGGGGGTTTCTCTCTGTCATATCTCTTTGGTTCCTAGAATCTGACTAATCTCATAGTCTTCGGCGTTAGGCTGCGTTCTGCTTCTAAAGTTGCTGCTTCAGGTGCTCATGGGCCTGGTGCTAGCCGCTCGAAGCGGGACGATGGGCTCGGTCCTCAGTGGTATTAAATGTGCAGCAATGGTGGTGGAGCTTGACTTGTCTTTGCTATCCTCTTCCGTTCTACGCAGCCCTAGTGTTCTGTCTCTGTGACATAACGCTAGCTAAGGAGCCTGGGATCATCGTCGTTCTAGTTGCCTCTCTTCTTGCAAGGTGCAGCATACCGTTCGGAACTTTTCGCCTTGGGTCTCCGCTACTGTTTTCATTTATTATTCCTCCTGCATCCTCTCTTAGCCATCTACCCCCGTTTTTTTCGATCGTCTCCCGGTGTCATCGCCCGCTTCGATCCGACTGCGTTTTCAACCATTTTTTTGCTCGACTATCGGCACCGTCATTTATGGGCCTCTTTCCATCTCTTCAACTTGGTTTACTCATCATACTCCGAACTACGAGCTTTCACGAGAGGCCCCCGATATCGACTCTTGAAGCGCTTTTTTAATTATGGCTATATGACGTCCTAGCCGCCCGGTTTTCCCAAATTTCTTTTTTCGGATCATCATTCAACTTGGAGGTTGCATCCGCTAATAACCGGTGTGGCTGGACTGAAAGAGATGCAAATATCGAACAACCTATTTTCTTAGGAGTTGGGTTATTCTGTCGCCGGCAGCAGTCGGCTTAAAATCACCAGAATTTCCGAGCCCTCTGAAGACGGTTTAATTCGACTATACTCACACTCATCCCCCTAGTTTCTGCACATCATGGCCTATCCGTTCCCCTTATGCTGTTTTATTCCCCTTTCTTTACACTGCACGGACTTGTCATTTTCTCGTTTTCAGATTGTTATCATGGCTTATTGACGTATGAAAGGGGACGAAGGGGTATGGGGAGCGACTGGTGAAGATGTGTTGGTGGTTGGAAGCAAGTGTCCTGGCAGTGTCCGTTTTCCCGAACGAAGGCTATCGGCCATGTGTCGTGTAGTGATCGGGAGGAGAAGCGATGCTCTGGGCGGTGGTAGACACATCTTGCGCATAGGTGAATGGCGACGGAAACTGGCTAGGGTCGCTTCCGGGGTGGTACTACGTCAATCTATGCTGTTTCCTCTTAGTCTTTAGTCTTGTCTCCAGCTGTTTACACTCCCTCTGTATCTATTCATATGTGGACGCAGTTGATAAGAGAAGAGCCGTGGCTATGCACAGCCGGCCCGCTCACGCTCCTGCGACATACATAGCTTGGCTCTTTCATAATCCAGCTGCCCCCAACACCGCTCCGTATCTACCTGTCAGAGGTCAACCTTGCAGCAGTAGATAATGCCGCTAAAATTAGACTACGGAGTAGTCTGGGTCGCCTTTGATGTTTGACGCGTTTGTTGGAGGCATTAGTCAAGGCACGGGCGATAAGTCAATCCTGAGTAAGCGCCCTCGGAAATGCGGATCGGGCAACTGCGAGACCGCCAGAAGCAGACAGAAGCACAAACGTAGACGGCCTGCGCGTGCCCGAGGGGCGATAATCACTGACTAATTTTTCTGTAAACCACTCTGGACTGTCATCATTGACAATGACGAGCTTCACGGGCATCCCAGCTCCGTCCAGAAGATGATTTTTCCCTGATGTGGAAATAATGAGGGCGGCGAACCGTTCTTTTTCGACGCTGGCCCCCAGCCAGCTGGGGGGTTCTAGATTGCAAGATCACCGTCGCTTCATCGTGAGCAGAGCTATATATACGAGCTGCCTTGTCGCTGTCTAAGCGGGTCTATCACGCAAATCACATAATCTCCTTCGTTGAGAGGTTATTCCAGTCTCCAGCAAAGGCGATGGATCAATATCCCTACTTTCCGGGCCACCCCTCGCAACAGCCGCAACAGCAACAGCAACCGCAATCGCAACCGCAACAGCAGCAGCAGCAGCAGCAACCGTACCCTTTATACGGACTACCGACCCCCAACCAGAGCTACCGTGGCGAAGATGTTCAAGGCCCCTTTGATCCTCTGGTGCGTATACAACCCCCCCTCCCCCAATTCCGATCTCTTATGTAGGCAGAAGCCGCCGAGATGAGGGGTCAGGTGTCAATGGCGCAACTAACATCTTGCACAGAATTACCATCAGCCATTCGACCCGGCTTTTCATGCGCCGTATGGCGGTCCGCAGTCGCCGCCAGACTCATACACGAAACAGTCCGTTTCGGGCAGCAGTGAGCCGATCAGTGCAGGGCCTTATCCCGGGTCAATGGAGGGGCGCGATGACTTTCTCGCCGACCCGAGCATGGTGCGGAGCGATAGCGAAGAAAAAGACAGAGAGGGGCTAATGACACCGGCGCAGAGCAAACGCAAGGCACAGAATCGAGCGGCGTAAGTGTGACCCCACTCTCTTCACCCCGTCTTTACCCATCGCATATCCGGCTATACGCATATATAGAATCAACGGCTAATGAGTGTTTTGTGGCTTTTATAGTCAACGTGCATTCCGCGAACGCAAAGAGCGCCATGTCCGTGAACTCGAAGAAAAGGTCACAAACCTTCAAGCTGAATCAAGCACCCTACTCGCCGACAACGAGCGTCTAAAGCGCGAGCTCGCCCGGTATAGTACCGAAAACGAGATTCTGCGCGCGACGACAAATACATCTGCCTCTGGCACACCAACGCATCGCCGTGGCTCTTCAGGCAATGCGCCTACGGAAACAGGACCGATGACTTACTCCCCGACGGACTTTTACTCAGACCTCGTACCGGAAGGCCAGTCCGCGCGGCTGCATAGAGTCACGTACTGCAAGAACACGGGAGAGAAGTTGCTTGATGCACAGGCGACTTGGGATGTTATACAGGGGCATGAGCTTTTCAGAAAAGGCCTCATCGACTTAAACGGCGTGACGAGGAGACTCAAACTCGTGACGCAGTGCGATGGAACGGGGCCGGCATTCCGAGAGAGCCATGTGCTTGCTGCGATTGAAGAGAGTGCGATGGCTGATGGCGATGAGTTGATTTGATTGATTCTTGCTTTCTTTACCCTTTGTATATGCAAAAAGTGGTGTTTGTTCTCTTGCGTTGCTTATGAAATTTGCAAGATATGTCATGTGATGATTGTACGATTGGGATGCCGGACTATATTTGAAGATATACCTTGAGCGGGCGCTGTACTGGTATGATGGATGGCAAATTGTATTGTGCTGTTTCGTTACTTTGCTGCTTTCAAATGCTGTGTCTATCAGTTTTTTATCTGCGGTACATGCTTTGCGATCTTAGAGTGTCTCGAGAGCGATCTGTGTGATTGCTCGACTTTCCGAATGTACTTGCATCAGCGATGCCACTGCTGGTTTTATTTGTACCAGCTTTCTTGAATGTGCTTTGTATATTTACTGGTTATGTATACAGGCGGCCACCTTGGCCGATTGTCAATAATCACTACACCACATCCACATCGACTCAGATTAGCTGATTGATCCCGATGACCGGACCGATATTGGAGATGTATCATGTAGCCTCGAGCTTCAAACGTGGACTGAGGCCTCCAAGCTTGCTGCGGAGTAGAGCGCTATTGAAGCACGACATCCGAGCTCATATGTCCGGAGACCACCCAGAAGGCCGTTTCGTACACTGGTGGTTTTTGAAGGTCGAATGTCTCATATAAATGTACCCTTATATGCCCACCTAGTCCCAATCATCATCACCGTCTTCCACTGTCGTCTTTCGAATGCTCGGCTTCAACTTTGACGGCCGCTCATCCTCCGAGTCATCACCCTTCTTCTTTAACCGGACATCGCTCTCCTTGAGCGCCCCAATCCCCACGAGCATATTCTCCAGGTCTAAACACGATTAGCAACTCCTAAAAGACGTGCAAGACATGAACAAACGGGGTAAAAAGGAGAACAAACCCTCAACCCTTGTTCCCGTCCCCCCCAACGCCATGAGCGTAACAACCTGCTTCACAATCTCCCCCTTATGGTACACAAGAACAGTCGGCGTATTGCGATCCGGATATCCCTCAATACACATATTTCCGCGGATCTCGCAGAACTTGATATCGCCGTACTTGACCGCAAGCCTCCGCCAGATCTCACTGAGTAGCCGGGATTCGACGTTGTTGCTTGATGATGAGGTAAGGTTCACGCAGACGAAGCAGTTGGCTGATGCGTCGGTGACTTCGCGCGCGTAGTCGGGTTTCTGCAGTGGGTAGACTTGGTTGTGCACAGAAGCTTGGGTTATTGTGCTTAGTTCGGCGAGGCGTTTTTGGCTAGGATTTGGTATGTTAGCTTGTGTGGGCGGAGAAATATGGGCGCATGGTAGAATGATAGGCGTAGTACCGGTAGAGGTTGAGGAACGCCTCGTCCTCCTCATCTTCCAGTTCATCGAGCTCGTCGAGGTCCTTATCCTCGAGTCTGTTCTCGTATGCCTTGCGCTCGGCCTCGATCAGGGCTTCTTGGATGAGCGGCTCTGGGTCTTGCGGCTTTTCTGGGATGATGCCATGTTTGCGGAGGATATCGTTCCTGTTGAATTGGAGTTAGACATGTTTGGAGGCTAGCAGAGAAGTGGTGAGGGGTACCATTCTGTGTCTTCGTTGGGGTTGACTTCGACTTGCATTGTTCGTGGTTCGAGTGGAGGCTGGATAGACAGAGAATTTGAGATTGATAGGGTGAAAATGCGATTGAGATAGTTTGAAGTAGATAGTGAGGGCCGGGTGGAAAAGTGGTATGGGGTTTCTAGGCAGATGTGTAGAGGGGCACAGTCCGCCGCGATTATTTTTGGGTTACGTGGTGGAGGAATCCGGGGTGTCTTGGCACAGACGAGTGTCACATTTAATCATAGTTCGAGGAACAATGAGTTAGTGATCGACGATAAAAATCAGGTTGGTTGCTCTTGCAAAAGTATCAAATAAGTACTGTGATGTTGTCGAATACTGAACCCTGGAAATTTAGCTGGTTCGTAGTCTACAGCTCTTTTTTTTGAACGTGGATCTGTAAAACTATAAACTGAAGACAATGGTTTGCGATTGCTGTATGTGGGAAAGTTCGCTAGCATCAAGACTTGGCTCTCAAACCACTAAGCCCAAAGACAAATATTGACACAATGACCAAGATGAGGCTGCAAGTTCTATCCTAATAGCCCCCTCTGACCGTCCCCAGGAGCTGGCACTGGAAGTCTCGAAGGGCTGAGATCACGCACAGAATGCCTGGCCGCTGCAATACCCACCCTTAACCGGCCAAATAGTAGCTCAAGTTCGGGATACCTCGCTAACGCAAGACCAACGTACTGTAGGTTCAGCTCGCCCTGTCGTGCCTGGATAGCGGCGGTATATCAATTGCCTAACCATCAAAGATCGGCAGAATCGTGGAATTTAGAACATGTTGCTGCGGCACGAAGCTCGCCCTTAAAGAGGAGGAACAGATCGAGAAAGCTGGAAGCTCCGTTGCCAAGTCTCTGTCCATTAACTAAGCAGATAGTGGCTTGTATATTACCCATGCTGTACTGAGCGCCTGAGGATATTAAGGTTAGGGCGGATGGACTATAGGTTGAAAATGGAAGTAAGGCCAACCTGCAAACCGCTCACAGAAAATCTCCACGAGCACTGCATTGCCTCTATCAGGTCTATCAGACCAAAGGAATGCGACATAGTCCTGTCGGCCTTGGGGGATCGCAGCGAATGCAGCAACCGTAGAGCAATATGCGGTGCCTCAAATGTAGGGTATCCCCTTTTGTATTCAATGAACAGATCATGGTGTGACCTCTACACGTTTCAGGACCCCGGTCGAGCAAACGACCGAGACAACCTCGGACAATGAAGTCTCGGGGACACAAATCTCAAAATCCTGGTTAAAAGTAAGAAGGAACTTCTAGCAAAGATAATATGGCGAATGCTCACATAAACCACCCATGGAACATTATAGAAGTTTAAAGCTACTTCCCCAACCACGCATGCTGGTATATCCTATATCCCTTTCTTCAAGTATAGATAAGAGAGGCTTGATAAGGTTGATAGCATCCGTTTTCTTCGCTATCTTGTGGAGTACCTGATTTCGTGACTTGATGGACAAAGGCAACGCCCACTGTTGCTTTAAACGAACCCCTACGGCCTTCCAAGAAGGCCATTAGTGCGGATTTGGCAAAGGCGCTTATCACATTCCAATTCCCCTATTCGAAAGCATAGCAGCAGATACTCCCATATCTATGGACGACGTTGTACTACGCACATGGCAATAATGTTCGAGAAAGTGCAATCGATCTTTGATAGATCATCTGCTTCTTTTCAAGTTCTCTCTGACCTTCATCTTGAGATCAATCAACAATACCCATTCTTCGAGATTCCCGTATGCGCTAAGCATCTCATTCTCGCTGGCGATATTGGGCGCTTGGTGAACTACGACGACTATCGCAGTTTCTTACAAAAGCAGACAGATAGATTCGAGCTTATCTTCTTGGTCCTCGGGAACCATGAATTTTACAATGAGACGTGCAGCAGGATTGCAAAAGGCAAGGCGACTTGAGCGGGAGCCTTGTTTGAAAGGGCGTCTCATTCTCCTTCACCAAGGACGTTACGATATTCCAGGATCCCGGGTGACTATTCTTGGCTGTACGCTCTGGTCTAGAGTTTCAAATGAAGCCAGGGACATTGTCCGGTCTAAAATTCAAGACTTCAAGAAAATTCATGATTGGACTGTTGATGATCATAATGAATCTCACGAGGCGGATCTTACCTGGCTGCTGAGCGAGCTGGAGTCCATACAGAGCAAGAACAGGAAGGAGAACAAGAACAGGTCCGTACTAGTCGTGACACACCATGCCCCCTCCACCAAGGACACATCCAGTCCACAGCACGCAAACAGCCCTTGGAGCTCTGCATTTGGAACTGATATTCTATCTCAGATTCCGAAGTCGAGTGGCGTTAAGGCCAGGGTCTTCGGGCATACACACTACACTACAAACTTTAAGGGTCGGGGGATACGAATGATTGCAAATCAACGGGGGTACGTACTTCCCTGGACTAACCCAAAAGAAACGAAGGACGGTTTTGATGTTAGGAAAGTGATATATGTATGATCGGGGTCTATGCTCGAGCCAATAGCGTCACAAAGGACTCCTTCATTATGCCTTCAAGATAAGAATAGAAATATTGATATCCGCATGAAAACTGTGCCGTAGCTTTTTTTTGGCAATGCCCAGGTATGAAACAGACCGAACTCCATCGTAACAAAAGTGCAATGAAAACCCAAAAAAAAATCAAATCTAGTCCACATCCATCTCGTCTTGCGTAGTTCCATCGACCAAAATTCTGGTCTTCTTCTTCTGTCTGAGTCGCTCCTCGCCGTGAACCCTGTTGGCAACCTTCGACGTCTCCGCAACAAGCGGTCTCCCCTCCTCTCTCTCGCGGAGCTCCTTGCGGATAAGGTGTTCGCCCTCCGCAACAACCTTCCTGTCCTCCTCGCGCTTGCGTTCCCGCGCAAGCTTGCCCGCCAACCGGCGCTTCGTGAAAGCCCGCTCCCGGCGCGATCTGATCTCCTCGACTCGCTCCATCGCCTTGATTGTGGCGGCCACCAGGTTCCTGTCGTACTTGACGGGGACGTTGCGTTTCTTGGCGAACTGGGAGAGGACGAGCGAGGAGTCGACGATCATTTCTTTGCCGCTGGCGGCGCGACCAGCCTTGGTCCACTTCAATTTGCGCGGTTGTCTCTTGAGCTTGAAGTTGGAGTGGCACTTTGACCGGCAGAATCGGAAAGCTTTCCCGTCCAGTCTAACCATCTGGATGCCCTTGGAAGGGTATACCGGGCGAGAGCAGAAGTGGCATGTTTCGACCCTTTGGGGATATTAGTATGAGGGGCGGCTGAAGACAAGGAATGATCCGAGAAGAGATCTCACCTCATGCTTGAGGACCTTTGTTTAGATTTGTTCTAAAAGTGACCGGTATAGGAAGCTGTTGGTGTGTTATCGAAACGTCGGGGAGAAAATCGATATCAAAAAACAGAAGTTTTTTGATTCTGCCGGCGCTAGTTCGAATGTGGAGGCGGCAGTCCGAGTTTTTATCTCGCCCGGCCGCCCTTCCTCTCCCAACGTCACTTCTCCGAGCCAGGTTCGCTACTCTCATTCAATTACCTCTACTTTTAAATTGTCTCCTCTTGACCGTTCAATCGAGATGGCATCGACTCTTGCTGTTGGTCTGGGTGTTGCGACGGCAGCCTTCCTGGTAAGTTTCATGAATTTACTCTACAAAACCTGGCCCGATTCCCTGATTGTTTCTACTGCTAGGGCCGCGCTGGTTTTGTTGCTTTCCGTCGATACCGGGGAGGCGTGAATGCTGTTGGAAAGGCTTTCTACAAAGGGTTCGTTTGTGCGCCAGAGATTTGAGACGCCGGGTACTAATTGCCTGTAGGGGGTTTGAGCCTCGGATGACCCGTCGTGAAGCCTCCCTGATTCTTGAACTCCCGTATGTTCGCGTCTTCCGGAGCAAATCTATCGATTTCACACAACAGAACTGACACACGATAGGGAACGTACCCTCAATAAGGAGAAGGTCCGCAAGAAGCACCGCCAACTCATGCTTCTGAACCACCCCGACCGTGGTGGCAGCCCGTACTTGGCGACGAAGATCAACGAAGCCAAGGAATTCCTGGATAAGAATTCATGAAATGCCCAGAAGTAATGGAATTACGCCTTGCCGGGACTTGCAGCTTGATATGAACGGTCGGAAAAAGAATCCGGGGTTGGCATCCCCGTACGAGCCATATTGCTCCTGTGTATAAAATGCTGTCTTTCGATGCATAGCGTGGTGTTGGTTGGATCTAAGGACGAGACGCATATACCTTCTGCCTCGTTCTAAATTTGTATTGTACTGTATATATTGGTGAATCGCCGCTCCTGAATTTCCCGTGCTCGCATTCGCATTCGCATTCGCTCTCGACAAGCATTTGAAACAGTGATGTGCCTCGGAATGGCCTTGTTGGGCGGTTCTCTTTCCCGGAAGTAGTGTCTGGCTTTTGACCGCGGGTGCTTTGGATGAGTCAAATCGAATCAACTAGGGGTTCACTGTGGTCGGTGGTCTCGGGCCCAAACCCCATCGCCCAAAGCCAAAACTGTCAAGCTCAAATGAACAGTGGCCGAATAAAGTCGCCTGCGAGCATGGCCGTCGGTTCGCCATGGTCTTGCCAGGATCGGCTAAGCCACTGGCCCACTGCGCGAGCAGAGCGGAAGGATACGGACCCGCTTCCAGGTGAGCTGGTCCACACGCCGCTCACTTCGGAGAGTCGGGATTTCGCACGCCGGACGAACGAGACGTTTGTGCTCTCTCCTCTGTTCTCGGCGCTTTCCACTGGTCGATTCGTATCTCGTATGGCGCAGATATGCCGCCAAAGAGGATAACCCCGAGCTGTGGCACTGAAGAGCTTGGCTCGCCGGGGTTAGGAAGTCTTCAGTTTCCTTGCTCCGGGTCCGGTGACTGTTGAGTCTCGACAAAAGGCAACACTGTTTTTACGTGTTGCTTGTTTCCCATCCACTTCTTCCATTTGTCCCTGATTCTTCACCCTTATTTGTCGAGGATTTTCAATGACAGGAACTAGACTATAACATGTAACTTGGCCGCAATCTCGTCCTTTTCTTGCTAGACCAAGCAATGACCCCAGATTCCCAGGATAAGCAGACGCAGTAATTGATTCTCTGTCTCCATCTGACTGCATTATTTGTTTGACTCTAGGTTGTGGTTGCCACGTGCCAACTGTTGAAGTTGACTGAGTAAGCCAGCCCCGTTGCATCCGCTCAAGTTGCATTTGTTCCCCATGTCATCATCCACTTTTTTTTGCCTCTGCTCCTCCTATGCTGACACGCCCACTCACCCCAGTCACTCCTTTTGACGATTCCCGCAGTGTGGATGAGTGGTAAAAAAACAAAACAACGCCTTCGAGACCTTCCAATCACACCGAAACCACTGTCTCCGAGATTCCCGCCTGCCTTGATTCCTTGAATGGCCGCAAACCCCGCATCCGCCGTCTCTCTTTGCTCCAGACGCTGACATTACCACAACTCCACACTCTCACGCATCGGACACTGCCTTGAACCCCTCCAAGTTTTTCAATACCGATTATTACCCGCGATCATGGATGGGATTGGGGACGGCCCGAACGGCCTGCCCTTTGACATGCCCATGCTTATGAATCAGCAAACTCCTCTCTTCGGCGCATACGGCCACGACGGATCTCCGGTCACCGCTGCTCTTCCGAACCCGAGTTTTCATGATGACCCCTCCATGGGGGTGGATGACAATAATGACCCCAAACGAAGACGCATTGCGAGGGTGAGTGTCCCGCTTGTCAGACGGACTGCACAGCGCTCTCCTTCCACAGTCTGACCGTCTTGGTTATAGGCATGCGATATGTGCCGGAAGAAGAAGATCAAATGCGATGGGAAGATGCCCAAATGTTCTCACTGTATCAACTACAAGACAGACTGCGTGTTTACCCAGGTCGAGAAAAAAAGAAATCCTCCTAAAGGGTACATCGTCCCCGCGGCGCTAGTAGCTTGTTTTACCTCTGAACGTTTACGTGCTGACCATCTCCGTGCTCTAGTGCCAAGTATATCGAAGGATTGGAAAATAGGCTAGGACGGATGGAGTCATTGCTTCGATTATCCGGCTTGTTGAATGAGGATGATGGGAAAACAGACCTTGGAACCTTGGAAAAGCGATTGGCCGATCGATCCTTTGCAGCTGGTGGCATGAACAACTCGAACAGCCCAACCCGGTTTAATGCGGTTCACCATGGCCCATCTCAGCCAACTAGCCTGTCACGGCATTCAACGCCTCGAATGGATTCACACTCCAGTCCACGAACAACAGCCACGTCGCCGGACTCACAGAAGGAATCTGAGACTGAAGTAGAAGGCTTGTCGGACATGATGTGCTCCTTGGTAACGAACAATTGCGGCGAAACTCGGTATATCGGTAAGTGTATACGTAAGTGGAAGTTGCACACAGACTAATGAGGTTCAAGGGTCCTCGTCCGGGTTTTCTATTTTCTCGCCAAAGGGAATTCAATGGGTAAATGAAAAGACCGGAGATACATCTTTCCAGGATATGATATCATCAGCCTATATTGATGATAACAAATGGATGTACTGGAAACCGGAGATCTTCAGTGACATCTTCGCTCGTCGTGTTTTCAAGCCATTGCCTCCCAAGGAGGAAGCATTGTCGCTTTTCCGGGATTTCTTCGACAATTTCAATTGCATGTTCCCGCTCTTTCACGAACCAACCTTTATGCATCTCGTTGAGAAGCAATATTCCCGCGACCCTTACGAAGGCTCTGGCTGGTGGGCGAGCATCAATGTGGTCCTTGCGATTTCCCATCGGCTGCGCGTAATGAGTAATCTCGTCCCTCAAGAGGAGGACAAGAAAGCATGGCTCTATCTTAAAAATGCTATGGGTGTCTTGACCGAGTTGACGATGCGAAATACGGATTTACTGAGCGTGCAAGCTCTATTAGGCATGGTGGGTCTCCCTACCCCATGTCGACGCAATGCAGATCTAACCCCTCCCCCCCTTGCAGTCGCTCTTCCTCCAAGGAACCCCCAATCCTCAGCCATCTTTCTTCCTAGTCGCTGCTGCTATTAGACTGTCCCACAGTATCGGACTTCATAAACGTGGGTCCGGCTTTGGGCTTAATCCAGTGGAGGCTGAGCAGCGGAAGCGAGTGTTCTGGATTGCTTACCTGCTGGATAAAGAGTGCGTTACCTTCCTAGTCTGTCTGGATTTACATAATTAACCCGTGCAACAGTATTTGTCTTCGCTCCGGCCGCCCTCCTGTGCAGGATGACGATGACATGAATGTCGAATTACCCAGTGAAGACCCTCCAGACAATATCGGCAACGTTCCATTATCCGACGGTAAAGGAAAGTTCAACATGTTTCGCACTCTGTGTCAGTTCTCCGTAATCGAGAGCAAAGTTTACAAGCGTCTTTATTCCGCCAGAGCTTCTAAGCAATCTGATGGTGAACTGCTCAATACCATCGGAGACTTAGACAAAGAGCTCGAGGAATGGAAAGATAGTATTCCAATTGATTTCAGACCAGAGCATGAGATCAAAGCATCACACACACCACTCATCTTGCATATCGTCGTCATACATTTCGCTTATTACAACTGCTTGACAACCATTCACCGGATGTCTGTGCACCACGGATATTGGACGAGCCGCCTGTCCAACTATGCGATTCAAGGTTTGAATGCTAGACCACTCAATCCACGAGTATTCTTATCGGCAGTCTTATGTGTCACTGCTGCCAGAGCCTCTATTAACCTGATCAAATACATTCCGCAAGGCGATTTTGCCTGTGTCTGGTAGGTTACAAGATACCTTGACCTGGCAACAAGTTTTTCTAACCGACAACCAGGTTGATATTATACTATCCGGTCTCTGCGCTGGTTACGCTGTTCGCCAACATTCTTCAAAATCCCAACGATGCACGTGCTCGGTCAGATGTTAAGCTGATGAACGTGGTCGTCAATTTTCTTTCAACACTCGTCTCTGACGAGTCCAACGGAAGTATAAAACGCATGCTTAGCGTGTGTGGTGAATTCGAGCGGATTGCCCAAGTAGTCCTCGACAAAGCCGAACGAGATTCTCATTCCAAGAAAAAGCGCAAGGCACCGTCCGAAGATCCAAAGAATGTCTCACAAGCCACTGAAGAAGTAGCTTCCCCTGGTTTCAACCCGGCTGCCACCAATGTGCCACCTACGACCATGCCTTTCTCGCCGCGGTCGTTCGGCACAACCTCTCAGGATACTACTGGTCCTAACGGTATGAATGGCGCATCGAATTTCAACCCGGGCCAATCGATACCTGGGTCTGGCAATATGCCCAACAATCTGTCAGGAAACATACCTGCAATGCCAAGGGTCAGCCACGATTTTGGAGAGATGCTTAGTCCTAACCCGCTGGACAGTCTAAACTTTGGTGGTCAACCCCCTCTAAGCGCTGGCGGCGATATCAACATTACTCCGTCCTTCCAACAGCCGTTTGTTCCGCAAGATCTCTGGCAAATGCCCATGACGATCGAATGGGACTGGGCCGACATGTCGACGAATTTCCCTGTTTTCGGCGGCGATCCAACTTCCAATCACTAAGCCTAATGATGAAACGAACGAATCCCGCTTATGCGATTACTCCCGAGAACGATTCTCCTGATGTTTTACTCGGCGATGGCAGATACCACTGGATATCCTCCGCCTCTATAATCTTTTTTCTTAATATCAACAGTTGACAGACGGGGAGTATGGAATGGCGTTATTATTGGGATTGGGGAGCATTCCTAGGTGTATAATGTGTACATGTACCTAGTTTTTGTTGACACTCCACACTCTATCATCTGGGAAAGAGGAGGGCAATCTGTTTTAGATGTATACTTCGAATTTTTATTCTCCGCTATACTTTCTAATATGCCAAAACAAAACGAACTAATGATTCCGTACTGTTTCTCCTTTGAAATTGATACTGGGGATTTACGTCTCATCATATGACGAATGAGGGCTACCATCTCTTTCCCTTGGGTTCTGAATGGGGATAGATGACTCAGCCGGTGTCGGAACGGCGAAAAAACCAGGGCCGAGACGAACCTCCCCAACAGCGGACAGTAGCAGACAGCTCTGCTAGCAAACACCAATTGTTAATTAAACCACACCTATCACGCCCGATCTGTCTGGCGAGGGCTTCTATGGATTCCGTCGTTTATTTTTTACACTAGACATCTAATCTTCGCTCGATCCGCTCCTCCCCGCTCAGCCTGTGGGCTCACCGTCCTCGACCATGGCCAGCTTACTCCGACGGCCAGGCAATTTTGCTCAATACTCGAGGGGAGCCGCAGACCGCATTTTCCGCGCAGGACCGCTTTATACTCGCCTCCCACAGTCGAGCTTATCGATACTACTCACAGCGCAACGCAGACGGACGTTTGCTACGCAAAGACCCGGTGAACCGAAACCTCCGAATGGCAAGGATGAATCGAAGACCACGCCCGGAAAAAATGACGAAAACAAGAATGGCGGAAATAAACCATCAGAACCGCCTCATCCCGAGTCAAAGTTGACTCCGGAGGAGTACCAACAGGCCGATCTGTTCGTTCAACACATGAAGGACTGGCTACCGGCTTCGCAACATAAAATGGTCGACGATTTCCGAGCGAAGATGGACAAAAATGGGATGTCTGCCGAAGTACGGGAATTCGTCGAACAATATGTTATAGCTGGGAAGCCGCCATCGATGATGGACCACATGAGGATGGCGAGCCACATCTCGAACGAGCTGAGTAGAGAAGAGAGAGAGGAGCTGACGTCCAAGTGGAATGAACTAAAGAACGAAGGTCAGAATGGAAAGGGCAAGGATGACAAGGGCAAGCAACAAGGACAACAGGGATCGCAGGGTTTCCAGGCCTTCGAGTTTAAATTTGATCCTGCATCGTTCTTGATCAGCTCGCTCATAGCTTACTACGCCTACCGAAGTCTCTTCCCTGGTGAAAACGGCAAGGAAATTACGTGGCAGGAATTCAGGAACAATTTCTTCGACAAGGGCTTGGTGGAGCGCTTGACCGTTCTCAACTCAAACCGAGTTCGGGTTGAGCTGAATCGCGATGCCGTTTCCCGAATGTACCCCGACTCGCCCGCGACTTCTCAGAACTTCCACTACTACTTCAGTATCGGGTCTGTCGATAGCTTTGAGCGCAGACTTGACGAGGCACAGAACGAGCTCGGTATTCCCAGCTCTGAGCGAATTCCTGTTCAATATACCGAAGAAGTTCCATGGGGAGCTACCCTTCTCTCATTCGGCCCTACACTTCTCATGATCGGTACTTTCTTCTGGCTTTCAAGGCGTGCCAGTGGCGGCGCTGGTGGCCAGAGCGGCATATTTGGAATCGGCAAGAGCAGAGCCAGGCGCTTCAACCACGAGACGGATATCAAGATTAAATTCTCTGATGTTGCTGGAATGGATGAAGCCAAGGTAGAAATTATGGAATTTGTCAGCTTCCTTAAGAGCCCGGAAAGGTTCCAAAAGCTCGGCGCGAAGATTCCTCGTGGTGCTATTCTCTCCGGTCCTCCAGGAACTGGTAAAACACTCCTTGCCAAAGCCACTGCTGGTGAATCTGGCGTGCCCTTCTTCAGCGTCAGTGGTTCAGAGTTTGTGGAGATGTTCGTCGGCGTCGGTCCTTCTCGTGTTCGAGATCTTTTCGCCAACGCTCGTAGAAACACGCCATGTATCATCTTCATTGATGAAATCGACGCCATTGGTAAATCCAGATCGAAGCAGAGCATGGGCGGTGGAAACGACGAGCGGGAGAGCACGCTAAACCAGATCCTTACTGAAATGGATGGATTCAATACCTCTGATCAGGTGGTTGTGTTGGCTGGTACTAACAGACCTGATGTCCTTGACAAGGCCCTCATGCGACCTGGGCGATTCGACCGACATATCGCAATTGACCGTCCCACGATGGACGGCCGCAAGCAGATCTTCCGTGTTCACTTGAAGAAGATTGTTACGAACGAGGATATGGATTACCTAACTGGCAGATTGTCCGCCTTGACTCCCGGGTTCGCTGGTGCTGACATTGCCAACTGTGTTAACGAGGCTGCTTTGGTTGGTAAGTGCAACCTTCTCCGTTCCTCTTTTCTACTTGATCCCTAGGTCAACATTCGCTAATGAATGCGCAGCTGCCCGTGTGAACGCGGATAGTGTGACTATGAAGCACTTCGAGCAGGCCATTGAGCGTGTCATTGGCGGCCTGGAGAAGAAGTCCGTTGTGCTCTCGCCCATTGAGAAGCGCACTGTCGCCTACCACGAAGCTGGGCATGCCATCTGTGGCTGGTATTTCCAATGGGCCGACCCGCTGCTCAAGGTTTCCATCATTCCCCGTGGTTCAGGAGCTCTTGGTTATGCCCAGTACCTCCCCGCCAATGGTGATACCTATCTGTTGAACGCCAACCAACTCATGGATCGGATGGCAATGACTCTGGGAGGTCGTGTCAGCGAAGAGTTGCATTTCGAAACCGTCACGAGCGGAGCTAGCGATGACTTCAAAAAGGTCACTCGCATGGCTACTGCCATGGTTACCCAGTGGGGTATGTCAAGCAAAATAGGATACGTCAACTACGAACAAGACCAGCAACAATTCAACAAGCCATTCTCCGAGGAAACCGCCAAGAATATCGACCTTGAAGTCCGTCGAATCGTCGACGAAGCATACAAGAAGTGTCGTGACCTCCTCACCTCAAAGCAGAAGGAAGTTGAGCTCGTGGCAGAGGAGCTCCTGTCCAAGGAGGTGCTTAGCCGCGACGACATGATCCGCCTCCTCGGCCCTCGCGAGTGGCCTGAAACGGAACAATTCGCACAGTACTTTGACAACAGACATGGCCAGACCATTGCGCCTCCCGAGCCCAAAACTGCGAAAGAGGCTGAAGGAAAGGACGGAAGAGATCAGACGCCCATCCCCCCATCATCATAGACATACAGACACTGACTCAAGAGGGAAAAGAAAAACAAAAAGGACTGACTAGCATTTGAGAATTCTTCATCTGCGTTGCTTTTCTTTCGTTTCTGGACTCTTGTATCTTTGGGTGAATCTTGTATTTATCTCTTCTATGTTCTTATGCCCCTTCCCTTTCCCGTTCGCTTTCTCTACTTCTCCCCTCCTGGTTCCTCTATCCGCCATATCTCCTTTCCCTACTTATACCACGCAACCTATCCTCTTTGGTGCAGATACCAGAACATATCACGATGTACATTCTTGGTATCTCGCTCCTCTCTTTTTCTCTATCTCCTGGCTTGTTCTCGACCGTCTTTGCACTTTTCCCTCATAGGAAGCGTCGAGTGTAATGTATCAGTGTATAGTATGTGGTTATGATTATTTCTTGTTTGACTCCCAAGTTCCCAGCTTGCAAGTGTAGCATATTGTAGAAAGCCACGTACCTCTGCTCCAATAGGCACGCACGATCTCGACTAGCATGTCATCTGACGTATTCTCCAAGACAAGTACGCCCACGCTTTTGGTCGCACCTCCATCGCAGTATATCTTTCCTAATAGGTGAGAAACGAAAGAGCGATCATCGTAGCTTCCGCACCTGACATTTCGGTGGGTTGTTCCTTCCTTATTTCACCAGTATTTTACGAGGTAGGTGCGGTGATGTGATGCCGAACGGCGTTGCACCTTCCTTGCCGCGGAGTAATTTGCCTCCCAAAAGAGAAAAAAACACAACGATCGTCTTTCCATATCTGACTGTCTCACGGGTTGCTCCCTTACGACTGTCATCATTGGCACAAGGCAGGTTTGGTGCTGAACTGTGCTGCACATTCCTTACCTCTAAGTATCCGCGTCTTTCAACAAGGGTCAGAGCTAGTACGAGGCGCGCCTGCCATTTTCGAAGTTCCTTGACTGGGGGTACTCCTCCCCTGCACCAAGATTTGTTACAAGGTACTTTTGGTTTACAAGCTTTCTTTGGTTCACGGCTCTGGAAATAACAAAGTACCTCCATTAAAAAAGAGAAGCACTACCTAGCTAAAATCATATACCCACTCCTGTCCTATAAGAATCCCAAAGATAAGAACATGTGGAAATAAGAACTGGAAGGGGAATATATCCAATTACAAAGACATAAATATGCAGTTCCCAACCAAGCCGTAATGAATGGACTCTTCCTCGGGCATCTATTCCTCCTTAACCTCGGCCTGCGCAATCTTCTTTGACTTCTTCTTGCTGCTTTTATACCTAGGTGCTTGGGACAGGCGGGGAATGAACCTTCCGACGCGGGCCTGGTATTCCTTGTACTCGGGGTACTTGCCGGCGCTGATTTGCTCGGTAAGGCGGACACTGCCCTGGAAAATGAGAAGGAGGCCGACGATACCAATGCCAGACCACTGGGCGTATGTCTCGGTCTTGTAGGCATTCCAGAGGTACAAAGTGAGCCAAAGGGCCTGCTCCGCGGCAAAGTTGGGGTGCCGAGAGAGCGACCACAGGCCGCTGACGACGAACCCACGCTCCAGGTCTTCCTGGCTATACTGGTCCTTGAGCTCGGCGGGGATGCGAGCGGTCTTGTTGTATTCCTTCTTGGCGTTCTGGAATTTCCATTGCTGCTGGTCGGCGACGGTCTCAAGAATGAGGAAGACGAAAGCGGCGCGAGAGAACACTAAATCGGCGAGCTCGAAGGCCTCGCCGCCGGGAAGGCAGGAGAGCAGGAGGAAGTTATAAGTTGGGATTGTGATAAGAAGCAGTAGGAGGGGTTGAATCACGCTGATAAAGGTGATGTTGAATAGGAAGAAGACGAATCGGTTGTTGACTCTAGAGCGGATGATGGACCAGCGGTAGTCTTCTGAGCCGATGGAGTAGCCGCCTTTGCGCCAGTAGTTATAGGTTAAGCGGACCTGTACGGATTAGAGCTGGTTCGAGGGATAGTGAAAAACGAGTGACGTACAGTCCAGAGAACAGAGATCGCGGCGATGGTATCGAGGGTGAGAGTGCGAAGGCCCGTCAGACGCGCCCAAAGGGCGAAATGGGCATTGAACACAGATGGCAGGATGGACCAGAAGCGATCAACTTGGGAGTAGTTGCGGTTGATTTCAGAGGTGACTATGAAGAGCACAGAAATAGCAAGAGTAAAGGCGATGGCACTCGCGAGAGGGTTAGTCGAGATGTAAATTTCTTTGAGGGCGTTGACATCTTTCGCGACAACTGCAGGGTGCAGCTGTTCGGGGAGCGCAGCGACTTGCGACAGGAATGGTCGCACGGCATGGTTAAAGGAGACGCAGTCTGCGAGAGATTTGACCTCAGGGAGGGGAAGAGTCATTGTTGGGGCCATCGGGGCAGAAGGCGCTTGATTGCGGGCAAAGTAATCCCACATTGAAAAGAGGAGATAAGAATACTAAATGATATAAGACAGAATCATTGACACAAACCAAAAGCGACAACAAACACAAACAAACCCGGAAGATCAGCTAAAAGAGCTTGAGCTGTGGTACGCTAACTGAACTAGGGAAAATGATGGCTGAGGCGACAAGGCACCGAACCATCTCGTGACTCGCGTCGTTTGCGCGTTTCTTTAGCTCAAAACGAAGCATCCAGGTTCAATTCATCACTTTGAGGTCGAAAGTCTATGGAGCCATGAAATCAGGCTCCCGGTAGTAACACAACTGGGTAACCGGCTGTAATGGCCGGCACAAAGATCTTATGTGTGGCAGAGAAGCCCGCAATTGCCAAAGCTGTCGCTCTACACCTATCAGGAGGTCGAATGCAGACTGTAAGTGTCGCAGATTCTGATTGTATTGTAAGGCAGTGACTGATACTAGGGAAGCACAATATCACTGGAAACCCGTATGTGAAGAATTATGTATTCGATTTCAACTTCGAAGGTCGCTGGGGCGACTGCTCGGTCACCATGACCAGCGTCCTCGGGCACTTGACGAATGTGGACTTCCCCCGCCAGTACGCTGGTTGGGCATCTTGTCCACCGGCAGAGCTGTTTGAAGCTCCCATCAATGTAACCGTGGACCAGGTAACTGGCCGGCGCTTGATTCGGTGCGCCAGACGCTAACTATACCCTAGGACAAAACAGCGGTTGCAGAAAATATAAAGAGACAAGCACGAAGTTCCAGAGCCTTATTTATCTGGACTGACTGCGATCGTGAAGGGGAGCATATTGGTACAGAGATACGCAATGAGGCTAAGGAAGGGAATCCCCAGATCGTGGTCAAGCGAGCCGTGTTCAACAACACGGAGAAAGCGTATGTGAATTCAAAGGCTGTCGTCATCTTGCTGTTAACTCTGCTAATATATCCATTAGCCATATTCTACATGCGGCAAGGACCCTTGAGGAGCTTGATGAACGCCAGGCTAATGCGGTAGCGGCGAGGATTGAGCTCGATCTCCGGATCGGCGCTGCGTTTACTCGGCTACTAACCCTCCAGCTTCAACCTCTCCACGAAACCTTGGAGGGCAAAACCTTAAGCTACGGTATGCCACAACTTGTTCACAAAATTGCCATCTTTATCTGACGGAAACACTGCAGGATCTTGTCAATTTCCAACGTTGGGGTTTGTGGTAGACCGATATTTGCGAGTCAAAAGGTTCAAGCCGGAAAGCTTTTGGGGGATCAGGGTTATGCACACCCGAGAAAATATTAAAGTGAACTTTCTTTGGAGTAGGGTACATCTTTTTGACAGAGCTGCCGTGATCATGATGCTGGAACGGGGTATGATGGCCGAAAAGGCCAAGGTCAGCAAGGTCAACCAGAAACCAACTAGCAAGTGGCGGCCCTTACCGTTGACAACAGTTGACCTGCAGATGATGGGGTCTAGATTCCTTCGCATGAACGGTGCGGCTATTATGAAGGTATTTCTCTTTGACATAACCTATCTTATGTGCTTTTGAGCTAAGTGGCTTGCGAACCCCAGACAGCTGAGGCTCTTTACACCAAAGGATTTATTAGCTACCCCCGTACAGAGACCGACCAATTCGATAAAGCGATTGACCTCAAGAAGCTGGTCGAGAAACAATTACCAGACCAGAATTGGGGACAGTACGCTCAAGGGTACAAAGTTTTCCACGTCTCTGTTCGGCTTGTCAGCTGCTGATGGTTTGTACGAATAGGCTTCTAGATGGTAATTTTAGGTCTCCCCGGGTAGGCCGAAACAATGACCGCGCGCATCCACCTATACACCCCGTCTGCTGGGTTTCTCCTGATAAGTTGACCGCCGACGAAAAGAAAGTGTATGCGTTCGTCGTCCGACGGTTTCTTGCGTGCTGCTCAGATGACGCAAAAGGACAGTCGACCGATGTCGAAATCCAGTATGGAGACGAGGAGTTCCATGCCAGAGGATTGATTGTTCTAGAGAGAAACTATCTCGACGTGTATGTCTACGACAAGTGGGAGAGCACTCAGCAGCTACCCAACTACCGAGTGGGCGAGGAGTTTGAGCCCACTGAAGCCACTATCTTCGATGGAAAAACCACAGCCCCAAACCATTTGACCGAACCTGAACTCATTGGACTTATGGACGCCAACGGAATTGGTACTGACGCCACAATGGCCGAGCATATCGAGAAAATCAAGACACGGTTCTACATCGTTGTCACCTCTCGAGGAACCGGTCAAAATGCAGTCAAGGTGCTTATTCCCACCCGCCTCGGTATCGCCTTGATCTTGGGCTATGATGATGTCTTCGCCGGTTTGCCAAATAGCCCCTCCCTAAGCAAGCCATTTCTGCGTAAGCAGATGGAGCTGGAAATGCGGGAAGTTTGTGCTGGCACTAGGATGCGCCGACAACTAGTCCAGGAAAGTTTGGACACGTACCGGGAATTATTTATCCACACCCAGAGGAGAATGAATCTGATGAAGTCGGCCTTTCAGAAGTATCTCGTCGATGAGGCGGACGTCTGAAACCCGTCGCCTACTAGCTTTTAGATTCGATAGAAGCTACGCCACTATTATTGATATTCTTCTCAAACAGTCATATGCCCCCAATTACTACGCAATAGTTAATTGGAAATCATTCGCTCGCATCAACGGATGTCATCAACAGAAAGCCTCGTTGCATTACAGAGACATAAACAGAACACAGAGGCTGCCGATGGCAGAACAAACCACGACATTTATTTCTCTCACATGACCGCTTTTCTCTAGAACAATTTCCTCTCTCCGGCTTTCTATTATTCGACTGCCCAATAATCAATCTCGGCGACGCGATGCTTATGCGGTATCGACAGTCTAGCTTTCTTAGCAGGCTTCATAAATAACACCTTGGACACCATAGAGAACAACGTTCCAGGGGGCAGTGGGAGTGTCTCTGAAAAGAATACACTGGTACAACCGCTATGAAGAGAGCAGAGAAATGGGCTTGGTGGTAGTTGTTTCTGTGTTGATGGTGAGCGTGGTGAGCGAGATCGCCGTGAACGTCATGACGTTGGACATAGTTTCGGCGGTTGGAACGAGGACGGTCAAGTCTATGGGGATAGACTTCAGCTTCAACTTCGAGCTCAACTAGTTTCCCGAGCTCGTGCTTGTTCTTGAGCTCGGGCCTGTTCTTGAACCTGAGCCTGAGCCTGAGCTTCAACATGGGGTTGAGATATAGCTAGGGCTTCAGCTTCCGATTGCCTCTTCAAGGATGAACTAGACCTAGACTCATTTTACTGGATCAAATGACAAGCAATGCTGGGGGTTTCCTTCGCGTTGTTGCGTCCGGTGGACTTCCCAGGTTGCTGTCTCGAGTGCTGAATCTCGCCTTGACCAGACCGTTGAAAGGTCATCGCCTCCTTGCGTGACTCCACCTTTTCCATCCTTTGTATCGGTTGCCTCCGTCTGGACGTCCCCAGTGAGTTCGCGAAGCGTGCTGTTGATATCCTGAAAGACCTGGTCCTGTCCATAGTGAGCGGCTATACTCTCCACCGCCCAGTACATCAAAACACAGAGTGGTGCAATCCAAAGAAGATCCACAAGAGTCAACGAACTGGGGATAATTCCCCTTCTCCTTTCCTCTACCCAACTGGTGGGCAGAAGGGTTTCCCATCCAGACCGCTTGGGTTTGGTCTGCGCCTGATAGTATCCTAGCATGGCCGCCACACTAGTGGCTATAATAGCAAGCATGTTGCTGTGTCCTAAACTGTCGTACGTCGTAGCTTCGCAAGGGCTGGGAACCAGTTCAGTGATCTAGGGGTGAAAATAAAGCTGTTGAGTCAACGGTAGCAAGCTGCTGGCGACGATGGAGAATTTTGCGCTTACTTATAGCCATCTTTGTAGGAAAATTGTGTGAGGTCGATGACTGGGTTACGACAGGGAAGGTGAAAGGCCCTTTTTTGCGAGGGCTTGGTCTCATTGTCACATTTGCTGGCGAAGTGGAAGGCAAAGCCCTGACAAGGCATCTTTATGAATATGCTCAGAATTACACACAACCACATCAAAGAGCGCGGCTTCCCATGGACTGCTCCTTATTCTCCTCATTCTTTTTTTTTTTTTTTTTTTTGGCAGAGTCGCCTCCACAATTCCATAGGAAAATGGCCTTATCTGGCATTTTAAATATCATGAACAAACGGTTATATACAACAGATCCTTGCTTGTCCTGGACCGAGGCAATATATTCAAGATATTCAGGCAAGATTCTTGCTTAGCGCAACACCGTAGTAAAGAGTAACCCCAATCGTAACCATGTTTATTAGGCTGGACGCCCCATGCAGCCGACCAAACTTCTTGTTTAGGGCAATCATCTCCTTCGAGTGCGGAGCGGGATCATAGCTCTTCTTGCCATCGCGAGTTTCTAGAAACCAAATCAGTAAACAAGCTCCACTTGACACACGTATAGAAAGAATATGGCGACGCGATACCCTGATGCTTCCTCTCCCGCATAGTATTCACGGTCAACGGACGAAGAACAGTCAAGTTAATGAGCCCGGTAACAAACGCCGTCGCGAGCGGGAGGAGGATTTTGAATTTATTCTCTGGCTCGAGAAGACCAGAGACACCGAGTGGCTGGCCATCGCGAGAGGCAGTCAATGCAACGACGAGAGGGAGCGCGGTTTGGATGGCGAAGTAGGTAGGGAATGTCTTGGCTTGGAGGGATGCGAATTGCGGGCGAGGGAGGACGCGGAAGGCAATTATTCCGGAGACAAAGCTCTATAGAGTTCGCCGTTAGGCGATAATATGCTTCTGGGAGCTTGTGTGGAGTTATGTCAGGTATGTACCTGGTAGAGTTGGACACCCAGGAGGGTGCCGTAGCTTGGGAATGTCAGTGATGTGTCTACAGCTGGTGCTTGTGGTGCGTACCTTATGATGTGAAATGGGCGAGGGTCGAGCATCTTGACCTTGGAATGTCGGAGGTTGATGTTCGTAGAGAAGAGAGGGAGGGGAAGGGGATCGGGCTTGAAGCATCATGCGATTACATTTATGCATCTTATGCGGGACGTTCCGAGGTTCTGCGGACCGAGTCCTCCATAAAGTGCACGGCTTAACCCCATACTATTGTTTTTATTTCCACGGGTATAGTGTGTGGTGCACACTACCCACGCACTATTCTTGTAAAACGCACCTCCTAATGATGTCATGTGCCATCGCGCGACCTGTTCCCAAAGCGGAAATCCGTATCGCGCGCTGCCGCGTCTGCCTACCGCACTACCTAGTATTCATCGCCTTCTGCCTTTTGGGGACCCTTTATTAGTTAACTTGCCGCTGCTTGCCTGGTACTCAATTCGTGTCTGGACCACAAGCTCATCATGGCGGAGAAGGAAGCAACTGTTTACATTGTGGACATGGGAAAGTCCATGGGCGAGCGTCGCCATGGCCGAGAGGTAACAGATCTCGAATGGGCTATGCAGTATGTCTGGGATAGCATCACATCGACGGTATGTATACCGGGACTCTTTAGGGTGGTTGACTGACCGGCTTAGGTGGCTACTGGGCGCAAGACGGCCATGCTGGGGGTAATTGGATTAAAAACCACCAGTGAGACATTTCGACAAGTGGCTGATGGGGTTATATACTAACGAGATCGGTAGACACATCTCATGAGCTAGAGGATGACGCGTACTTCTCAAATATCTCAGTGCTGTCGGATATCAAGCAGTATGTGACCCATTGAAGCCCAACGTACGCTTAAAACTAACCAAGTGTTAGATTCCTCATGCCTGATCTGCGACAACTGAGTGATGAAATCAAACCCAGCACCACCGATAAAGGTGACGGTAAGAGTTTATTTATACTTGCAAAAGTTGGTCAATTTAGGTATTGATGTGGCCAGCAATATCTGCTCTCATTCTCGCAATCCAAATGATCATCACCCACTGCAAGAAACTCAAATGGAAACGCAAGATCGTCCTCATCACCAATGCCATGGGCCGGATGAGCGGCGAGAACTTGGGGGATATTGTCTCGAAGATTCAGGAAGATAATATCAGTTTGGTGATCCTGTAAGTGTCCTCAGCTCCGTCACTACAACTCGGCTAATTGCTACAGAGGCCCCGACTTCGATGATTCTGAGTATGGATTTAAGGAAGAAGATAAGGACCCCCGCAAGGTAAGCTCTTGCCTCTTGGATGACTTCCGTGTCTAATGGCCTGCAGGCTGAGAACGAGGCTCTTTTGCGCACTATCTCCGAACAATGTGACGGAGTGTGCGGTACGCTCGAACAAGCGGTATCGGAAATGGTCATCCCTCGAGTCAAGGCTGTTCGACCACTTAACAGCTTCAAGGACGGCTATCTACAGCTCGGTAATCCGAACGAATATGAGACCGCCGTCCGCATTCCTGTTGAGCGATATTCTCGGACCATGGTGGCAAAGCCACCGTCAGCTAGCCAGTTTGTTCTGCGTTCGGACCTTACCGCCGGCGAGGAAGAGCCGGAGTCGTCCGCTACCGTTAATGGTACTCAGCCACAAGACGGCGGCTCTCTCACGTCTGTGAGAAACCTAAGAGCCTATCAAGTTAGTGACGAGAGCGCACCGGGTGGGAAGGCCGACATAGAACGCGAAGATCTGGCCAAGGGCTATGAGTATGGTCGAACTGCGGTTCATATCAGCGAGACCGATGAGAATATCACTAGGCTGGATACCCAGGCGGCACTGGAATTGGTTGGGTTTATCCAGAGCGAAAAGGTATGGATACGTGTGTTCATTGAGGTTGCACCTACTCACTGTCCTAGTACGAGCGTTATATGCACATGTCAACCACGAACATTATCATCGCCCAGCGTCCGAACGACAAGGCCTCGCTTGCATTATCTTCTTTCATCCATGCCCTCTTTGAACTAGAGTCCTACGCCGTTGCTCGATTAGTGGTAAAGGAAAACAAACCTCCTCTCCTGGTCCTGCTCGCCCCTTCTATTGAGCCCGAATACGAATGTCTCTTAGAAGCACAGCTTCCTTTCGCAGAAGATATTCGAACATACCGCTTCCCACCTCTTGACAAGGTAATCACTGTGTCCGGAAAGGTAGTAAAGGAGCACCGAAATCTCCCGAACGACGATCTTCAAACCGCCATGAACCACTACGTCGACAGCATGGAGTTGGTGGACAAGGATGAAGACGGGTAGGCCGGCCATTCCAGCGCTCTATGAGGACGACCACTAACTATAGCAGCGACCTGGTCGAAGCACCATTCCCAATTGAAGACTCATTCTCACCGGTTCTACACCGTATCAACGCAGCCGTCCGCTCCCGCGCCATCAACCATAATGACCCAATACCTCCTCCAGCCGCAATCCTCACCCAACTCTCACAACCCCCGCAACACTTACTCAAGAGTGCACAGCAACAACTCACGAAACTCATCGAAGTAGCTGATGTCAAAAAAGTTCCGCCCAAAGCTAAGGGCCGAAAACGCACCCGCGAACCCGAGAAGCCCCTCTCAGGCCTCGATGTTGACTCCCTCCTGAGCCAGGAGAAACGCGTCCGCATCTCCCCCAACAACGCAATCCCCGAATTTAAACAAACCCTAGCACATGCCGAGAACATCGAAACAACAAAGGACGCCGTAAAGCAGATGCGCGCTATTGTCGAAGACCAGATTAAGCATAGTCTGGGTGACGCAAACTACGACCGAGTAATTGAGGGGCTAGGCGTCATACGTGAGGAACTCATCTCGTACGAAGAGCCAGGCTTGTATAACGAGTTCTTGAGGGAGTTGAAGGAGAAGATTCTCAAGGGGAGGCTTGGTGGGGACCGGAGGGAGCTGTGGTGGCTGCTTAAGAGGAGTAAATTAGGGCTTATTGATCAAAAGCAGTCGGAGCTTTCAGATGTTACGGAGGAGGATGCGAAAGCGTTTTTGTCTGCTTCGTGACGGGACAAGATAAAACTCTATGATACCACATACTAAGTTCAGAATAGTATATCCAATGTCAACGAATAGGCAATAAATGAGCGCAACACGCTAAATAGCTAAGCAAAGTAACGAGATATAATGTGAACTCGAGAGAAAGTCCACTGAACTGGCCCCCTACGTATCCCCAAAGGAAACCGGAAACGAGTAAGGCGTTTATGAAATTTTGCCCACCCTCTTCTTCGCGATATCCATCTTCTGTTCCACTCTAAACAATTGAAGTCAGCAACGAAAACTAACCCATAATATCAAACACAGGAGAATACCATACCTCGTCGTATCCTCATCCACCATCCTCAGCATCTCATTCTGGATTTCCAACTCCTCATTAATCCGGATTCCCAGCTCCTTCTGCCGCCGCACAATCTTCAGCAACTCCCCAGCACTCAACTCTTGCTCGCGCATCGTATCCTGCTGTAACTGTAACACGCCCTGGTTATCTAGTTCACGCGTCTTGTCCGTTTCCTTTCCTAGGATACGCCCGGACCGCGCGGCCGGTTTTCTCCCCGCACCACCACCGACGCCCGAAGGGCCAAGGAGAGCTTCCTTATCCTTGATGGAGGCAACCGCGTTGTCAATCCGGCCCTTCGCAGCCATGGTATTTAGTAGGTCCTCCAGGCCGTCTTTTTCCTTGCGCGCGTTGATGAGCAGGTCGCGTCGGCGACGGAGTTCGCCCTCGCCTAGGGATGTCGAAGAATATTCCCCGTTATTCCTGGAATTACCACTGCTATTCTTCAAGCCCTCGTCCAGCGCTGTGATCAGTGTTCCCACACGCACAAGGCTGCTCTTCGCCCGTGCCGAACTCTCATGCTGCTTCTGCAGCGTGGTCTCTTGGTCCCGGCGTGTAAGATGCAGTCGCGCGTCATGTAGATGCGACTTCAAATCCCTATAGCAGTCGAGCCATAGTGTCGGATCACGGATTGGTTCGCCGTTGCCTCCGATTCCGGGCCCGGTAATTGCGGCGTGCAGACGGGCGGACGATGCCGTTACACCGTTACCATGCCCATTCCCATCCGCGCTCGCGGTTTCGGACGACGCTACGCTTTTCACATGCGCGGGGCCGAGGCTCGGGAGGTTCAAGAATGCACGCCAAGCAGGCGAGTTCCGCCAGCGCGGGTCATCAGATTCGTTTATGGCAAGGAGGTAGGATTCTAAGCCCTCGCGGCGGGATTCGCGGAGGGTTGTGTTGGAAACTGTATTTGAGAACCAGGATTTCGGTGGAAGAGGTGCTGGTGGTGGCGTGTTTGTTTGCGATGTTAGTTCGCTGTGGAAGGCTGTGAAGTCAGAGTAGCGCTTGGAGATGGCGAAGGAGCGGAGTGGAAGGCGGAGGGTTATGTTGTAGATTGTATGCGGTGGGGAGGTAGTTGAGGTTGTGGTAGTCGGTATGGAGATTTCGAGGGGCGGAGCCATGGTGTCCACCTCGACCTCGGGCCTGAGTTGTGCATGCACGAGGGAAGGAGAGCCGAGAAGAAAGAAGTTGGATGGTGTTGGTTTGGAGATGACGAGATAAGGCGGAACTTAGCCTGTGGCCTGTGGGCCTTGGGGCCTGGATCCCATGAAGTCCATCGTAGCCTAAACCCGAATAGGATCTTCAAACAATGACGCAGCACGAGATTTGATGTTTACAACGTAGAGAGTCCATTTGATATTGCTTATACAGTGAATAAAAAATATTTAGGGGTATATATCTGTATTTCTCAAATTAATCGTTGTTCCGCATCGGTCCATATTTCGCGCGCCTCCAACAAGTCCCTCTGTCCATAGTGCTCTCCAACTACGGTGATGATCATGTCCAGCATCGCACGGATTTGCGTTCCGACATCAGCTCCAGTCGCTTGCTCCTCAATCTCGCCATCATCCTCACCTAGACTCTGAGATTTTGTCTCAATCCCAGCAGCTAGAACTCGCGCTTCCAGCCGTGCCTTCGCCCACTCCAGCTCCTCCGCGTCGGTAGCCTTTTCCGCACTGTGTTGATTGAGGCCTTGAGCTGCGCTCTGATCCTCGATTACTCTCTCGCTCTCCGCAGCTTGGACATTTTCATCATTTTTCATGTCCACGTCAGACTCAGACCCATCCTCTTCCCCATCATCCTGCACTTCCCTCGTCTCTCTCAGCTTCAGCAGGATCTTTATCGCCCGCTTTCCTAACTCCCGAATATCCCCAATCTCTTGTGCCCCCAATTGACCCGAGTCTCTACACTTTCCCAAAAGACCCCAGACCCAGGCTCCGATGCGCCGAACCAGAGTCGCATCCCCACTCCGCACATTCTCCGACATTAGCCGCCCTGCGATGATCATCACGCCCAGGACAGTGTCCATGTCCATGCACGCGAGCTGAACCATCTGGGGATCAACTGCAAGTAATAGGCGCCGCCATTCCCTTTGCGCGTTTTTCGAATGCCTTGGAAAGCTTATGGGGTGCGAGTCGTCGAGAGCGGAAATAGCTTCGGAGGGGGGAGTACATTTTAGGATCGAGCGGAGGAGGAGAAATCGGTGGTGAAGAAGGTTATAGTAGCTAGATTGGGCCTCTGAGAAGCCTTCGTCACCGATGGATTTTGAGAGCGTGAGGCCGATGTATACACCGTCGGAGTACACTCCGTTGAGAGGCCGCTTAACAAAAGTCGGGTGTTCCTCTGCTGTCTCGGCTTCTTCTTGTGGCTCGTTATGTATGTTCGTTTCACGGGTCACCTCGCTTGCTTTCGCTGGTGGTTCCGCCGCTGTAGGTGCGGTGAAAAGCGTAGGTAGAGAGTTGGCTTCGGACCTATTTCATGATCTCAAGAGTCAGCCCAACTCTCAAACAACGCGACAGATCCATGCCTCAATCGCAACTACAAAAGAAGTAAGAATGCAAACTTAGCCAAGGGAAGACTCGACGTGGAAAAATCCAGGAGAGAGGAAGACCTACCGAACCATCCTCAAATACTCCAACCCATCATCAGCAGGCCCATAGAAGAGCTCGTCACCATCGGTTGACTCGAGGCCCGGGAAGGCGCTTCTCTGTCCGAAAACGGGGTGATTGCGAGGTTGTTCGTAGGGGGTCACGGAGTTTTGCATTTCCTCGTCTTCGTCGGCATGTAGGTATTCGGTGTTCGAAGGGCGGGCACGTTTAGCGTATGGTGAGGGCCCGGAACCTGGGCCTGGGTAGTTTCGCTTTTGGGGCATTTTGGAAAGGGATGAGGTTGTTGATGTCGCTGGAGGTGAAACGAAAGCTTCCGCGGAGGTGGGTTTGGAACTTAAAGCTTAGTTCCTCTGCGGCTCCGCCACAGATTTGTTGCGCAATCGCTGTAAATAATACCGAAAAGTGGTTTTTTACTCGATACTTTAATAGATGTACAGACCCCATGAAGAATGCGTACAATAAATCGTTATTTTCGTTCCATTTATACTATCTCTAGATACCGGTACCATCTTAAGGACGCAGACGCTGAGGGTCACGAGGGAAGAGCGTCGCCAATCGAATGTTGGGCAGTCCGAGGAAGAACATGACAATACGGTTCAAACCCAGGCCACCACCAGCGTGGGGAGGGCATCCTTGACGGAAGGCAGACATGTAGTCTTCGAAGCCCTCATGCGTAGGGTCGACGCCCTTGGCAACCATGGACGCCTCCAGCTCCTTCACGTCATGGATACGTTGAGCGCCAGACATGATCTCCTCACCACGCATGAAGAAATCATACGAGTTGGAGAAGCGAGGATCCTGTGGGCAGGATTTGGTGTAGAAGGGACGGACAGCCATTGGGAACTTGTCCAGAACGTAGAAGTCGGTGTCGTACTTATCGCGAATGATCTGACCCAGCTGCTTTTCCATGGCGGTGGTGAAATCGTTCTCAAAGCGCTCCTGTTCTGAGACGTCCACACCGGCCTCCTTGAGCATTGCCACGCCGTCCATGTAGTTTAATCGGAGAGCCTTGCCGTCCTTGGGGAGCTTGAAGTCACCTGCTTTGGGGTAAGACTTTTGTACGATAGCGATCTGCTCCTTGTATCGCTCCTTGAGTTCGTTGAGGATGAAGACCAGGAGGTTCTCGGCAAATTCCAAGACCTCGTGGTAGTGAGAGCGGAAAGTCTTTTCAAAATCGAGACCGGTGAACTGGCAGAGTATCGTTAGCATGTAGAAGGAAAGTGGAGGGGGGTATGAAGCGGAGGTACCTCGGTCAAGTGACGGTGAGTGTTGCTATCTTCAGCACGGAAGACAGGGGCGATCTCGAAAACGTTCTCCATATCACCAGCAATACACATTTGCTTGTAAAGCTGGGGGCTTTGCGCCAGGTACGCGTTCCTCTTGAAGTATTTGACTTCGAAAACACCGCTACCACCTTCTGTAGCAGCACCTACCAACTTCGGCGTAGAGATCCATCGAGAACCACTCTTGATCATGTACTCTGCAAACAACTGCGCGACACCGCTAGAGATGTGGGTGATGGCCTGGCTGGTCGCAGTCTGGAGGTCCAGAACACGGTTATCAAGACGGGTCTTGAGGGTAACAATGGGCGCACCGGACTCGTCAACCTGGAAACCCTCGTCGGTGGTCTCTGGAGGCGGCCTCTCCGCATCCTTGACCTGCATGGGAAGTTGTTGAGCCGCCTCGGTGATGGTGTAAACCTTGCGGATGTGGATTTCATGTTCGCTCAGCGTCGCCGAGGCGATGGGAACACCGGGCTTCTTCACGATACCTGTAACCTGGACAATGGAGTTGACATTGAGACCGCCGGTGTACTTGACCATCTGGCGCGAGATAGGCTCTGCTGCGGCAATGACAGCCTGCAGCTTCAGACCCTGCTGCCGGAGCATCAGGAAAGCCAGCTTTGCGCTCTGAACACGGGCATTGTCCACACGGGCAACAACTGTGATCTCCTGTTCGTAGTGCTCGTCGGTGATTTCGGCGAGGCGCGTGCTTGGGAGGACGTCTTCGGATTCGGGGATAGGGCCATATAGATGCTTCGCTGTGTCGCTGGCTTCTGCGGCGGCCGCCTGGGCCTGTTCCTGGGCTGCACGTTGCGCGGCCTTTTCGGCCTTGGCCTTATCCTTTGCGAGTTTCTTCAATGCGCTCTTGCTGAGCTTGCCTGGTTCTTCACCCTCCGCAGCAGGCTCAGCCGCGGGAGTATCCTCGGGCTTGGGGCGAGTGGGCAATTCGGAGTCCGCCATGTTTGTTTGGAGAGATGTCGCTAAAGATCACTTGCGGGGGAAGGTATTGAAGATTCGACACGGGGACGGGGTCAAGCCTGAGCTCCTCGTTGACTCAACATCCAGACAGCTTCCGATTGATTCACCCCGCCGAGGAAGGGAGCCCTAAGCCCTATGAGGGGGCAGAGTTAATGCCTGAGGCATTAAGGTCTACATAAGTTGCTGCAATGAGAATCGTCATGAGTTTGCGAGACAACTACTCATGATTGTGCGTCGAAGCTGATGACAGTAATTAAAAGCCCAAGAAATTTAGTTTTAATAGACGTCAATTACCCTACTCTATTTTTTTATGATCCCTCTATAGACCCATTGTTGTAGCCTCACATGCACTCATTAGTCAGAATATAGAAACAACCCGATCTACCTGTTAAGAGCAATTATTTGCCAAAGCCTAGAGATTCCTCTCGAGTCTAGAAACCAGATGGAAGTGTTTTTGCTGTCCACAATTGGAGGGGGACACACTCAGACATAGTAAACGCCCGGATCAATACTTCCAGTGCCAGTTTGCGAGGACTTTCTAGTTTCAGCGCGTTTCAATAGAAAATCATCCACCGCATCATCGTCTAGCGAGTCCTCGCCGGAGCAAAATATCTCCGCAAATCCTACGGCGGTGAGAGTTGGAAGCCCATAGTCAAGCGCTTTGAGCAAACTCTCTGTCGTGAAATACACCTCTGGGTCTACACTCGGATACCCGAATTCAAGGACCTCGAGTGTAGGAAGTCCGATATGGCAGAGTAGCTCAAAGAAAGTACCATCGACCATGTCACCGGGAATACTGAGAAAGGATAACTCGGGAACCATGGCAAGGATTGAGGTGATAGAATCCGCACTTAGGTGGCGGTTCTGCCCCGATATAGTGAGGCGTTTCAAGGTGCGACTCAAGTCCGGGCTGCACATGAGGCTACTGAGGTTTGCCAGGGAGAGGTCGGCGCAGTTCTTCAGGGTCAAAGTAGTGAGTGAAGGCGGCCATGGGAAAGACCGCATGGGAGCAGCAGAAAAGTGGCCGCTGAATTGAAGCCGATGGATATGCGGAGGCCAAGGTATATTAAACGACTCAGCATCCATGACAGAAGTTGACTGCGGAAGGCGGAGTGTGCGTAAATCTTCGAGACTACTCAGGCTCTTTTTAAGGTCTTTGAACAGCATGGGAGTCGCCACAAGAGAAAGGTCTAGGAGTCTGAGTTTTGAGCATTTCGAGAGCGAGGGTAGACTATTCGACGCGAATGATGCCCTGGGAGCCAGAAAAACCTCCAGGTTATCTTTTACCCGCCCCAATAGGCGCGCAGTCAGACTGGGAGAGCTGTGATGGACGAGGGAGCTCAAATCAAGACGGTGTACGAGAGCCCCAAGATTCCACTTGCTCTTGCGGACTCCGATCGGAGGACATATTGTACTCGTAAATCTCGTAAAGCTATTTCCGGTATTTATTTGCGGATTTTCGTAGAGCAACGTAATGGCACATGAGTACCATTGCCGGGATACTAAGGAACAGGCGAAAAGGGATGTTTGCGCGGACTCATCGGCAGCGACGTCGGTCACGATCTGAACGACGATTTCCGTCGGGAGATGGATCGGGGGCTCGGAGGTCATTGGAGGAGATTAGCGGCGGGCATTCCATGATAAAAGGTTGAATTAAGGCACTTGCAGTGCCTGTCGTGGTGGGTTGAAGGGATGAAAAGTGGTGGAGGTGCCATCTATCAGTGATATCATTCGGGGAAGGCTCCGCTCCAACTCCGATGACTGTCCGTCTCCCCTTGATAACCTCACACCCAGGCCACACCTCTTCGGCGACTGTCTTACATCTCTTATAGCTTCTACACCAAGCTCTAGACTCGATTCTCTGGTTGAGATGCGCCCCGGGGGCCTTTGGCGGTCCTTGGGACTGATCCAGTGCTCTTCCACTCGCTCCTTTCTCCCCGCCAGTGCAAGCCGCTGTAGCACCCGGCACCTGAGCTCTGCACCCCGAGTCCCTGATTTCGCCTTTGCATTTGAGTATGCCACTTATCATATTCATAATGATTGCGATTGCTAATTTCACGTCTTGCAGCATCGATGGGGTTCTCCTCCGATCCTCGAAGCCTATATCCGGAGCCGCCGAATCGCTGGCCCTCCTGAAGAAAGAAGGAATCCCATTCATCCTTTTAACAAATGGTGGCGGGAAACACGAAACAGAGCGTGTTACCGAGATCAGCGAGAAGTTGAACATTCCCTTGGACGCCGACGTGATCATCCAAAGCCACTCGCCCTTTGCCGAGCTCGTACGGGGAACAGAGACACAGCTTCCACTAGAGAATAAGCGCGTGCTCGTTGTTGGAGGAAACGGTAATCGCTGTCGCGAGGTCGCGGAGCAATATGGATTCAGGAACGTCATCACGCCCGGTGACATCTTCATGGCAAATCCATCCATTTGGCCGTTCTCCAAAGTATTCCAGGACTATTACAAGACCTTTACGAGACCGCTATCCCATACAGGTGACCCCAGCGATCCAACCAAGGGTCTCAAGGTCGATGCAATTCTAGTCTTCAATGACCCAAGAGACTGGGCGCTGGACGCTCATATTATCGTTGACCTCCTGCTGTCGTCACAGGGAGTCCTAGGCACTCTATCGGAGAAAAACGGCCAGACCGACCTCCCCAACCATGGTTACCAGCAAGATGGTCAGCCGCCACTTTATTTCTCCAACCCTGATCTCTGGTGGGCCGCAGCCTACAGTCTCCCGCGTCTAGGCCAGGGCGGCTTCCGCGAGGCATTGGAAGGCACATGGAGCGCAATTACCGGCGGACATAGCAAGGGCATTGAACTGTACAAGACAGTCATCGGAAAGCCGTCACAGGGGACCTACGAATTTGCAGAGAACCAGCTCCTACGGAGCCGTTCTAGGGCATTTGGATTTGACACAACGCGGCCTCTGCGAAACGTATATATGGTTGGTGACAACCCGGAGTCCGACATCCGGGGTGCAAACTCGTACCGCAGTGCGCATGATAGCAAGTGGCATTCCATTCTTGTACGAACTGGAGTTTACCGTGGCGGCGAGCCTGTATGGACCCCAAAAACGATTGCCGACGATGTCCATAAGGCTGTTGAGTGGGGTCTGCAGCATTCAAAATGGGATGTTAAATAGTTTGACGGTGTCTGACATGCCGCCATCAACAGCCTATTAAGCCTGTTCTGTATACGTGTATACGTACAGATAGACGCAGACCAACTATCGTGCAACCTGAGCATTGTATCCCCTATTCATATATTTCATGGGGCTCGAGTAACTAGATATTGTGCGGGAACTATTCAATAGATAATAGAAAATAGAACACGACATGTTATAGTCTAGGGCCACCGTCAATTTACATGGTCTTTTGCTTTCTAGTCTACTTTTCGGATCCTCTCAACCCATCGCTTTCCAATTCTCAATACTAGTACATCTGGCTCCGCATAACATAACTGAGATACCTCGCCTGTTTAAGACGATAGTCGTCCACGTCGACATAAGACCTCGAAGCCAGACTACCATTCGTGTCGAAGACAAAGTTTTGTCCTAGAATACCATCCGCTTCGGAACCATTCCAGACTGGCCAAAGGGATATGGTAGCCTGCCTGTGATCGTTCTCCAGAGTCAAAACAAAATCTCTATGGAATCGCTCATGACAGATTCACTACATATTACATTCACATATCCGAGTACTGGACCATCAATCAAGCGTCTAGCCATGTAGTGTTGAGGTTCCGGGGGCTCTCAAATCGCAGATCTCCGACGGGGGTGGGGGGTTGAGCATAGGGCAAGCCTAGGAAAGCATCTTGCTTCTGGCTGGATAAGTGGTATTCCACATACTTTCCATTGGGGACCGTTACTGAAGGGTCAGAAGAGAAGACGCAAGTCGCAACCAGTGGTAGTATGGTCAAAGAAGGAAACATCTTGAGATCGGAAACCCGCCTCTAATTCTATCAGGTTGGCGCGGCTTCTCCCTTATGCCTCTTTGCTCTATGGTATGATAGTAGACAACGTCTCCAAGAGGCACTTCCGCGCCGGTTGGAAGCATCCACAGCTCCGAGGGAGGACAAGGAGCCGAAGCCAGACTGCCGATAGATTGGACTGGTAAATTGATAAGAGCAGTCTGGTTGAAAGTCGAAAAAAAAACGTATCTGTAGGTATGGGTTAGCTTCATGTCGGCAATATGCCGCGGTTCGGCATGACAGACTGCCGACAATAAAGCTTATCACGACAGTTCTCATGGAGAGTCCTGCCCTACAAAGCAGCAGCGAGACCAGCACAATGTATACTCTTTTATTTGCCAAGATGCAACCATCAGGTTTAAGACACAAAGTTTGGAGAAGAAAAGTGAAGATAATATAGAAAGCAAGAAACAGTCGTTGGGGATTGGACGCCTACACAAAACCTAAGGTCACTGACACCTGCATTATAGACGAGGGGAAACGTAGGGGGAAAAATGATAGGACGCGTCCAAAGATCATGATGCAAGGACTCATCACCGCCAGAATATACCTCTGAGAAAAAGAAATAAACAGACCTCCATTACGTCGCGACCTTAGGCTAAAGAAGCAATCACAGCAGCCGCGACACCTTCTTCTTCGGCGCGCACGGTGATCTTGGTTGTGACTCCAGACTTGCTAGAGTAAGCCATCTTGATGAGAGCCGTCACTCGGCCGCCTAATACTGTCTTTCCGAATAGTTTGAGGGTATGTGTGCTGTTGCTAAGGGCCACGTCGGTTCCTTCAAGAGGTTGGAGGGAGAGTGCAGAGATGAGTTGTTCGGTGGCATCTGTGACTCGGTAAGTACGGTTCAAAAAAGTGCAGCGAGGATACATACCGGTAATACCCTTCATGTTGTTGAGTTGCAGAGTCTCGCTAACTTCCTCGCCATTTGCTCCCGTTTGCTCCCAGACGTGGTCAAAGCTGCCAGCGAAGGTGGGAACCACATAATCACTGCCTGTCAGTTCCAGGTCGTTGACCTGGTATTCATCCTCGTAGCCGCTATCCTCTGGCTCTCCAGTTGTTGGGTCGATCTCCTTGCTGGCGAATTTTAGGTTGTTCGTGAATGAAACGACAGGAACGCTCTGTTCGCCCTCGAGTTTCTTAAATGTGACATAGACAACGCCCGGCTCGTTGGTGCTCAGTTTAGGTGCAGGAACAATGAACTCTTCCTCCAGGGCATCTTCCTCGGACGGTGTCGCAACAACGGTAACATCTTCCAAAACAGTATCCGGAAGAGTGTTTTTGATGTCGTACTGCAAGACAATATGCTCCTTGAAAATGTGCTTGACGGCGGTGACAACGTACTCCGTTTCGCTTTCGCTGAGTTCCACGGGCACGGAAGATTTGAGCAGGGTACCATACGCCTTGAGCTCGGGGATCTGCATGAGCTGCTCGGCATACTTCTGGGTAGCCGCTGCGGTGGCCGCTTCGGCCACACCGTTCGCCTTCGCACCTTTGGGAGGACCGGTAGACGGTGCCTTAAGCGTAGGTGTAGCGTGATTGAGCTTCTTGGTTCGCTCTTCAGCCAAGGCTTGCTCGAGAGTGACGGCAGGAATAGTAGAAACGTCGAACGCGGCGGCAAAGGTGTCTTTATCATTAGATGTCACATACATGACAAGCTGATGTTCGAACGTTGAAAGCGAATACATTGGTTCTAGATAATTTAGTAAAGCGGATACGACGTTGGAGCTAGGCTTACCATTCTTGATGAACACGTCAGCTACTGCGTCCTCTTCGGTCATCAACCGAAGGTTTAGGGCTGCACGATCACGGACTTCGTCGTCGGTATCATCGAGGCACCGGGCAAGCAAAACAGAAACGCTGGACTTGACTTCCGGATCCTTCTGGCCCACCCCGAACTTGGCCAAAGCTGTCACAGCAGCAGCTCGAACAATGGCGTTTTCAAGAACCACTCGGTTGTAAATGTACCGAATATACTTTGTCGGCTGTGACGTTTTCGGGCCCTCGACACCAAGAAGATGCAAAACTCGGACAGACAGTTTTGTGAACTCGCAGTCCTCGATGAATTCACATAGATGAGCGAGAGCTGCAATTCATGTTAGTATAGAACAATTTATGTAGGTTGAGCCCTTACCGTCCTCTTTGCTTTCGGGAACAAATTTGATAAGGTCGAACATGCTCTCGACGACGCTCCGCTTAAATTCATAGCCACCTTCATCTCGCAGTATGCCGCTGAGGAAAGAAAGCATGCCTGCTTGCTTGCTTGGAAACTTCAAGCACAGGGTCCTGATGGCTTCCACAATGGTAATCTTGAATTCATCAGTGATGTCAGCCATGAAGCCCGAGATTTGCTTCATCAAACGGTCGACGCTGGCTTCATTGCCGGTCTTCAGGAGTGTGGTGATGGCGAAGGTGGCGATCGACCGGTTGGAATTGGAGATTAGTGATTCAATATCAGGGTTGCAGACGTTCACAACGTGAGGCTTAAACGACGCGAAGCGGTGGAGAATACGGATGGCTGCGAACTTGGTGATGGCACGGGGCGAGGAGAGGAACAGCTGGAGGACATGGACAGCTTGAGACGCCTCCTCATCGGTGACATCTCTTATATCGCAGATCGCCTTTGCAGCTTCGAAGTTCACCATCTCGTGTTTGTGCCGGAGCCATCCATCCAACATCTGCATCATCGGCTTCCTCAGGCCTTGATCCTCTTCGGCCAGCTTTGCGGCGAGTCGCACGAGAAGAACAAGGGCGGCGGGGCTCTTCACCACGCCCGCAGCGCCATACTGCTGAACCATCTTGACAAGTGCCATACGGTCGTGAGCACGCATCTGGTACAGAAGGCCAATTGCATGATATTGGGTCATAAAATTCGACTGCGAGATGGTGTGGGCCTGGGAACTGCCCCCGAATCCAAGGAACCCAGTCGACTGCTTTGATGACGAAGCCGCTTCTTGTGTCTCGCTCTGCCACCTGCGAACCACGTCACGCGCAATTGGGAGAAGATGATATGAGGAAACTAGCGCGGCGGAGGAGACGGAGGGGGTCTTGTCAACAATGGCCGTTTTGATCAATCGCTCGATACCCTGTACAGTCGTTGCCTAAAGAATTGTCAGATGACCTTACCATATCCCAAACATGTTAGAGGGACTCACATCGATGATGCGGCACAGGGCCCGAATAGCATTGGCTCGGTAAAGGACATCACTGCCGACTGCGGTATCCTTCATGATAATGCTAGTGGACATAATAACATCTTCGGCCGTGTTTGCAAGCTCCTTCAAAATGAGGTATACCATTTGCCGTAGTGAGGGATCCTTGTTCTGGAATAGTTTTGAGATGCCGAAGAACAGGGTGGTTGCTTCATTTGTGGGGAATTGTTCGCCAGTGAAGACAAGGACGGCAATTTTGGTCAGGAGCGTGCGGCATTGCCGTGGGGATATCGGCGAAGTATTGAACAGTCGCGCTATAATGGGAGAACAGACACTGTGTCAGTGAAGGCTCCTCCGGGTAATGATGCAGCTGCGGTTTGGGGTAGGCCTCTCACCATCTTGGAAAACAGAGGTCCGATCCAGCTTTATCATAGTCTGGTCGGCATCCTCATCCTTCTTCATGTAGCTCATGATATCGAGCCGCTGAACGTGCAGCAGAGAGAAGCCTCTCTAGCTTGCTCTTCGTCGGAGATTCGTGTGCTTGCGGGGAGAGGTTAGGGTCACGGAGAGGGACCCAAATAGTGTGGGTTTAGATGTTCGGATTGCGCGATTGGTATACCAGAGGGAGAAATTCGGATCCTAGCATGCCCTCATTATCTGGTAAGTTGAGGAGGGGAGGGAGGAAGATATAACGCCGAAGGGTAACCGGCCCGGACAGCTGCTTAAGTTGATACCTTCAGCAGTCCAACTCCCAAAAGGTGGCCTCCCACCGTGTGGGTGTCTACTAGCCACACTGTGGCTGGAACCAAACACTGCAAACTCGCCCTCTTTGCTCGTCAGTCAATCATCCCATGCTGCTTTGGGCTTCATGCTCAGAAGGTATTTTCTGAACTATTTGATCAGTTCTCCAGGGTGAGGCAATCGACCGTAAATATCACAGTTCACTCAACTGTAGCAGTCAGGGCAGAGCATTTCCCTTTATACACGGGACTGAGTGGACGCAGGGTCGCCTCATTCCAAGTTACAGCACTAAAAAATAGCTCAGTATGAGTATTTGGGAGTGGCCCTACGGTTGTAGGGAAAAGCATCCGAACAATGTACAATAGTTAAGGTATATACAGTACTTTATTGCCCGCTCCTCAGGAAGACCAGGGAGCTGCTTCATACTCCGCCGCCTTTGTCATTTCCGCACCAAACAACCGCTGCGGGCGGACTGCTGGAGCCAACCGAAGCGCTCTTTCTCCCTCTCCAGGCTTTTTGTTCCACTTCAATTCTAACACTTCTTCACTCCTCGTTCTATCCTCCCACTCTTCATATACCGTCATCCCTCCCCAACTCTTCTTCCTCCCCTCCTTTCTCCTTCCTCTCTCTCCCTCCTTCACTTCCCCTCCCGCCAAATCGTCCGATTTCTGTTCCTTTCGCCGTCCCACGTTCCCCCGCCCAACCCCTCTGGATTCTGACCCCCCATCCTCACGACTCCGCGTCAGCGAACCCATCCTCCATCCAGAACTCCTCTCGAGTATCCTTTCTCCACCTTTCCACAGCCCATCCTGTAAGTTACTCTCTTATGAAGCGGCTGTTTGCCACCGATATCTCTTCATGTACGCGACCAGGGAAACTGGACGCCACTGAGTGTCACCTCCGTTCGACACACACGACAGAATCGAAACAATTGATCAACATCTTTGAAACTAACTTATGAGGAGGCAGTCTACTTCATCACTCTATCTGCCCTTCAACCTACCTGCTCGAAACATTCGAAAACATGGAGCCTACTGATATCGACATTCACGAAACACCCGACGCTGGTGATGTCGACATGATGTCGCGTGAAGCTCCCGAAGACGACGTCCCCGTTTCTGAATCCATGGAGACAGACTCCCCCTCGCAACCAGGTCACGTGACTCTACGTGCAATCATCTCATCTAAAGAGGCCGGGATCGTGATAGGCAAAGCAGGCAAAAATGTGGCCGATTTACGCGACGAAACGGGCGTGAAAGCTGGTGTGAGCAAGGTGATTCCCGGCGTCCACGACCGCGTTCTTACCATCACCGGTCCTTTGGCTGGCACTGCGCGAGCTTATGCTCTAGTCGCAAAGGGATTGCTGGAAGGTGCCCCGCAGATGGGCATGGGTGGAATTGTCTCCAATAATGGCACTCACCGTAAGCCTCCCCGCATTAACACCTAGTACTAGGTATCAGACTGACCTTTTTCAGCTATCCGTCTCCTGATCTCCCACAATCAAATGGGCACCATCATTGGCCGCCAAGGTCTAAAGATCAAACATATTCAGGACGCCTCGGGTGTGCGAATGGTTGCTCAGAAGGAGATGCTTCCCCAATCCACTGAGCGTATCGTTGAAGTACAAGGAACCCCCGAAGGAATCGAGAAAGCAGTCTGGGAGATTGGAAAGTGCCTAATCGATGACTGGCAACGCGGAACGGGGACTATTCTGTACAATCCCGCCGTTCGTTCAACAGTTGGAGGCAGCGGTGGCCAAGTACACCATAACGGTGGCAATGGAGAGAGCTTCAGCAGCCGACCTTACAACCGCACTGGTAACGGCGCTGACTTTAGTGATCAGTCCGGCGGTTATGGCAGACGCTCGAACCCTGACACTGGCAATCGCGGTTACCCTCTTGTCACCGAAGACGGTGAGGAGATTCAGACGCAGAATATCAGCATTCCAGCTGATATGGTTGGGTGCATCATTGGTAGAGCTGGAAGCAAGATCACTGAGATCCGCCGGAGCTCTGGAGCCCGCATCTCGATTGCCAAGGCTCCACATGACGAGACTGGAGAACGCATGTTCACCATCATGGGAAGCGCTCAGGCTAACGAAAAGGCTCTTTACCTTTTGTACGAGAATCTTGAAGCTGAAAAGACCCGCCGCAGCCAGCTACAAGAATAATTCCTTAGGATGGCTTGACCGACCGATTCACCACTTCTTAACCTTTCTCGCCCAAATACCAGAATTGTTTGCGTCACCTCTTCGTTCCTAATCACGTTCCCTGTCGCTCCTGTGTTTCTTCCTTAATATCTTCTACCGTGCATCTTTCTGGTCAACCAGAAGCAAAGAATACGCCGCAAACTGCGCATCGCGCGAGGTATAATATCTGATCTCCATCTCTTTTCAGATCCCAACTGATCGAACAGGTGAATTTCCAGCATGATGTGCTTCGCCTTAGTCAACTTCGTTGATCTCGGGTGCTTTCTTGCCTCTGTTTGACCGCTCCGTTCCTCACCCTACTTTCATTGCCGCCGATTGTCACCCATCTCCCGTCCTTTCTCGCCCATCGCCTCCCATATCCTGAAACCAATTACGATTCCAAGATTGACGACTTTGACTTGAATATCTTTATTCCGTCTACTTGAGATTTTCTCCTATGTGGCACAGCTACCTTGAAAATGTTATGACGACCATCGAATATGTGAAGCCTGTGCTAGCTTGTTATTTTCCATTTCTTGTTACTTCGACCGGAAAGCTTCATCATGCATATTGATGTTAAGTCCACCAGCTGGGAAACAAAGAAGTAAGGAAGGACGGCTCAAGAAGCATGGTCAACAAGCACTATGTGATATTCGCGCAGCAGACGGCCGAGAGTATAAGACGAATGATTATGACCTGTCTTTGCGAATCAAACTTCTGTAGTATCGTAGTTTATTATAACCTTGTAGGACCTTGGGTGGAACTTGAAGTCTTGAAAGTTGAAAGGCAGACCGAGTCTCCATCTGCTAGGAAATAAGCAACAGGCACTAGCGGAAGCTAGTATATAAAAAGATTAGCTAATTTACACAATGGGCTAGACTGCAGGTACTAAGTATCACACTTCTGTCTTTTATTGCACGCAACTTGCAAGCATGTATCCAACTCGATACGACTTCTTCGACATCACTTTTGGGCAGTCTTCTCATGGCCAGATAAATAAATAGACCCGCTCATACAACCATTTTAGAGAACACCAGCATCCTTCCCTCCCTGTGCTGCAGAACTTCTTGATGGCACAAGCCTAGAGATGGAGAGCAATATCTCTCTTCTCTAGACCAGTGTTGCTAGGGTGCCACCGTATGTGCACTCACTTAGGGATTAGCTATGGCAAACGTCATTAGAAGTACTACGAGCGATGCATGATTTGTAGCATACTTAGTAACAACCCTAGATTATCAAATTGCTCCTATTATCTGAGTAAGTTGAGTAGTTGACAAGAAAATAATCTGTAGATTTAGTCTGATTATCCACAGGCTGCAAAGTGATGGAGAATTCGAGAATGCATTACGTGTATTTGCACATAGAAGCAGTTAAAAAAATGCACCTTATCCTAGGAATAAACATAGAAAAGCAGAACTGAAAAGAAAAGAAAACACCGTTTCTCCAAAAAGCTAAACAGAAAAGCAATAAGAGGGCAATACAGAAAGATGCCCATGATGATCCTTTGAAGCCTAGGTACAATAGTAGACAGTAGTAGAAATAAATATGATGCCATCCATACCCATGCCAGTCGCTCAAACAGAATGAGAATGAAAATGAATCAACCTCGTATAGCGTATCATATCCAAGTTATGCATGCATGCTCCATTTTTCAAGTCGGGTCAGGTCAGGTCAGGTAATGCCATTGCTCAGATCTCGTCGTAAGTATAATTGCGTGTATGTCTTGAAGCGGCGCAACAAAAAAAGGACAAGGACGAAAAGGCAAGTAAAAAAAAAAAG